>BLSH010511803.1:20686-32263 GCA_018402905.1 Glandirana rugosa | reverse complement strand
ATACCAAAGTGCCAAGGAAGGATCAGGGCTTACTTGACAACAAAAAGTCCTTAAGAAAAAGAAAACCCCCCCCCCCCCAGGGAGGTGTACAACTGTCCCGGATTAATGGGGAGGCCCCTCTAGGACAAAAGGAGGCGCAAGGCATCCGCCCGGCTAAACCCATTAAAGGAGTGTAACTAAAACAACCGTCACTAAATGTAAATTAAACTCAAATCTGAATCTTGAGCTTCGGAGAAAGTAACCCATAAGGCTTCGAAGCAGTCTGAGGAGGCAAGAGGGGGGAACTTGTGGAGGAGTGCCCCAAAATAAACTTGTCATGTATAAGAGTCAGTTCCAAGGGAAAAAAGGGGTGAAGGAAAAGTAGCTCCTTAAGGAGGAGTGGTGAGGCAGCTGCCCGAGAGATAAGGGAAAACAACTTGAACAGG
This sequence comes from Glandirana rugosa, assembly GCA_018402905.1. Classification (NCBI taxonomy): domain Eukaryota; kingdom Metazoa; phylum Chordata; class Amphibia; order Anura; family Ranidae; genus Glandirana; species Glandirana rugosa. Next base: position 31,838 of record BLSH010511803.1, on the reverse strand, counting down.
CAGTGTGTGTAGTCCAGACCGGACAGACAAATGCGGGTCTTCAAAAAAAAAAAAGAAATGACCCGGTAAGAGGACACGCTAAGTCCTAAGGAGCAAAACAAGATCAAATTTTGGTTAATTATGGAGGGCGAGCATCCCTAGATCTCTTAGTTTGGTGCTTCTGCCACAGAGGGGCTATAGGGCTGCGTGGAGGAGGCCTCTTGGAAGAGATGACGCTTCTGGGAGTAGAGGAGGCTGGTTCTTGAGTAATCAGCCCCAGTTGAATCAGAAGACGTTCTCCCTCAGCAAAGGTGGAGAAGGCAAACAATTTTTTTTGATAGGAGAAGGTGAAACGAAGTGGGAAATCCCATTTGTAAGTAATTGAGTTCTGTGATAGAATCTGTAGTAAGGGCTTTAGGGCTCTCCTTTTTCTGTATGGTATAGGAGGAGAGATCAGCAAAAATTTGGACCGGGTGATCCTGAATAGTAACTTCGCCAAGCTCTCTCGCCCTACGCATTACATCCTCCTTTACCTTGTAGAAATGTGGTCTAACCACAATGTCTCTGGGCAACCCATCCTGTCTGGGCGCTTGTAGGGCCCTGTGAGCCTTGTCTAATTCAAGGCGGTGTTCAGGCAGGTCTGGTACCAGATTTTTAATAAAAGAGCGTACAATCCTGTCTGTCTCCTTAAAAGATTCTGAGAGTCCTCTTATTCTGAAATTGTATCTGCGAGCCCTATTTTCTAGATCATCGATTTTAGAGATCGCAGCATCAAGTTGTTCATGCAAATCTTGCAATCTGGCAGTATTTTGGTTGGCCCTTGCAATAGTTTGATCCGTTTTGGCTTCTATGGAATCAATTCTGGCCCCCAACTGTTGCAGATCAGCCTGAATTGTGGAAGTGATCTGTGCAGCATTTAAAGCCAGGCCTCTTGTGAGCATCCTGGAAAATGTCTCCATTAGGGAGGGGAGGTCTTGGGGGGCCATATTGTACGATTTGGGCAAATCCCTGATGTTGACAGGGGTAGTGGATACATCCCCAAAGGGTGTTAGAAGCAGCTCATCGATTGTCCTATTTAGTAGGGATTCAGTGGATGATGGGGATACGGGAAGCAGTATCATTGTACTCACAGAAGGCCCAGGGCTCTGGTTAGATTGCCCGGCCTGGAGGTCCTGGTCCGCGATAGAGTCTTCCTCTAATACCTCATGTGAGGATGTGGCCGCGGGTGCCATCTTAGGTGTTGGCAGTGCGTTAGGCCCAGAGCCTAATTGCCTGGAGAGGTCCCTCTGTACCGATCCAGAAGCCATCCGGGGGTCTCACCACGATCCCCAGGTGCTGAGAGTAAGGGGTGACCGGTTGTGCTGACAAGGCAGCCCGAGGGTGCAGAAAGCTGGAGCGGTGTGGAGCTTGTGAGTCAGGCGTCCATCCATGAGCGGCCGCACATGCGCACTCCGAATTTAGTCTTCTTGAACCTAAAGGCTTTAGGATTTGAAATCAGGATTGTCCCAAATGTTCAGTGTAACCTGAGAGAACACCTATCAGGAATGCCATTCGCTGTTTCAGGAAATGAACCAAAGGGGAAATAATTCAGGGTTGCGGCCTGGAGTCTCTTTGTCTTTTGGGTTTTTGATTGCTCCACATTGGGTTAAGCGGGCTACCTGGAGGTGGTCTTTTTGAAGAAGATTGTCATGACTCAGGGGCTGAGAGATCCATAGAGTCTAGATCGATGATGCCAAGATCCTTTGGTAGACATTCCCCTTCCTGAAAGGTGGTAAACCCATGGATCTTACTCTGATATGAAAAATTTAGCTTGAATGGGAAGGACCACCAATATTTACGAGCCTTCTGGGAAAGAACCCCCAAGAGTGGCTTCAGGGACCTCCATTTTTGTATGGTGACGGGAGACAGATCTGCGAACAGCTGTATAGAATGTCCTTGGATAGACTGAGCACCTGCATTACATGACTTCTTCATGACATCCTCCTTTGTGGAGTAGTAATGAGGTTTAATTATGACATCTCTGGGGAGGCCATCTTGACGTTGCAGTTGAAGTTCTCTGTGAGCTCTGTCTAGTTCCAAGGCATGAGGGGGAATGTCTGGAAGGAGGTCTTTTATGAAGTCTTTCACTACAGGGTGTATGTCCACAAAAGACTCCGGCAATCCTCTAATACAAAAATTGGACATTCTGCTGCGGTTTTCCAATTCATCAATTTTAGATAATGCCTCCTCAAGTTGATCTTGTACGGACTGTACGCAGGGTGAATTTTGATTAACCCTTGCGACCGTTTCATCGACTGACTGCTCAATTGTGTCAATCCTGGCACCAATGTTGTCTAGGTCTGCTTTGATAGCAGTAGCTCTGCCTGTCTTATCTCACTATCTCACTGACCATGCAGCTAGCTTCATTACCTTTTGCCTTATACATTGATTTGTGTTTGTTTTTCCTTTTTTTTTCCTTTCCCTCAGATTTTTTTCTCTTTTTTTCTTGTTTTAACATTCGGCTAAAACTGTTGTGAATCAGTACAGCTTGACCTTGAAGAAGGGGACACACCCCAAAAGCTTGTCCTGAAAATTTGTATGTTAGTGCAAATAAAAAAAGTATCACGGACAGTACTCAATTTTCACTTGCCTACTGTTGTGAAGTGTTCTACAGTAGATAAAGAAAAAGATACAATGTTAGTGGTTATGAGTATTTATTTCACCCAGAAATTTACTAGGGGGGTTGTTGACAATTATGAGAGCTGGGGAAGGAGATAAATATGCAGTATCTCACAAAAGTGAGTACACCTCTCACATTTTTGTAATTATTTTATTATATCTTTTTATGTGACAACACTGAAGAAATTACATTTTGCTACAATGTAAAGTAGTGAGTGTACAGTTTGTATAACAGTGTAAATTTGCTGTCCTCTCAAAATAACTCAACATACAGTCATTAATGTCTAAACTGCTGGCAACAAAAGTGAGTACACCCCTAAGTGAAAATGTCCAAATTGAGCCCAATTAGCCATTTTCTCTTCCCGGTGTCATGTGACTTGTTAGTGTTACAAGGTCTCAGGCTTGAATGGGGAGCAGATGTGTTAAATTTAGTGGTACTGCTTTCACTCTCTCATACTGGTCACTGGAAGTTCAACGTGTCACCTCATGGCAAAGAACTCTCTGAGGATCTGAAAAAAATAATTGTTGCTCTACTCCCGAAACTGAGCTGCATCATGGTGGCCAAGACCATACAGCAGTTTAACAGGACAGGTTCCACTCAGAACAGGCTTCGACATGCTAGACCAAAGATGTTGTATGTCCAGAGGTTATCTTTGGGAAATAGACGTATGAGTGCTGCCAGCATTGCTGCAGAGGTCAGGGGTGCGGGGTAAGCCTGTCAGTGCTCAGACCATACGCAGCACACTGCATCAAATTGGTCTGCATGGCTGTCGTCCAGAAGGAAGCCTCTTCTAAGGATGATGCACAAGCAAGCCTGCAAACAGTTTGCTGAAGGCAAGCAGACTAAGGACATGGATTACTGGAACCATGTCCTGTGGTCTGATGAGATCAAGATAATTGTATTTGGTTTAGATGGTATTAAGCATGTTTGGTGGCAACCAGGTAAGGCGTATAAAGGCAAGTGTGTCTTGCCTACAGTCAAGCGTAGTCGTGGGAGTGTCATGATATGGGGCTGCACGAGTGCTGCCAGCACAGGGGAGCTACAGTTCATTGAGGGAGCCATGAATGCCAACATGTACTGTGACATACTGAAGCAGAGCATGATTCCCTCCCTTCAGAGACTGGGCCGCAGGGCAGCATTCCGACGTGATAACGATCCCCAAACACACCTCCAAGATGACCACTGCCTTACTAAAGAATCTGACGGTAAAGGTGATAGACTGGCCAAGCATTTCTCCAGACCTAAACTCTATTGAGCATCTGTGGGGCATCCTCAAATGGAAGGTGGAGGAGTGCAAAGTCTCTAACATCCACCAGCTCAGTGGCAACCTGTGAAGCTCTGGTAAACTCCATACCCAAGAGGGATAAGCAGTGCTGGAAAAGAATGGTGGCCACACAAAATGATGAGACTTTGTGCCCAATTTGGACATTTTCTCTTAGGGGTGTACTCACTTTTGTTGCCAGCAGTTTAGAAATGAATGACTGTGTGTTGAGTTAATTTGAGGGGACAGCAAATTTACACTGTTATACAAGCTGTACACTCACTTATGGTAGCAGAGTGTAATTTTTTTTTCAGTGTTGTCACATGAAAAGATAGAAAAGAAATATAAAATATTTAAAAAATGTGAGGGGTGTACTTAATTTTGTGAGGTACTGTATACAGAGAGCCCTTCTACAAGGGTCTAAAAAAAATCATGCTCCTTCCTGACTAAAAAGCACCAGCCCTAGCATAAACCTACTATGAACAGGTCTATGCTAGAGCCTAGAAAACAGGAAGGTAGGAGCACTTTCAGGAATCAAAGATTGCTTAGTGCAGTTTTGTTTAACCCTTTTGCCGCCGGGTCCGTGTGTCGTATGGACCTAATGGCAGGGGGTATTACACACAATCCAGTGGTTGCAGCCACCAGGATTGTGTGTGTAACTGACAGGCAGCCTCCTGCCTGTCAGGTGAGAGAAGTCAGGTGGGGCCACTGCCGCCCGACTGCTCTCACTGACCCCCACTAATGGCAACCCCCTGCGCATGCACTCCCGCCTTGCTTACCGGGCTCTGCGAGCCTGGGATGTCCATGGCGGGTGGTGGCATGTAGAAGAGAAGGAGAGCAGATACACCTCCATGCTCCTCCCCTTCTTGCAGTGACCCGGAAAGCGATGTCTCTGATGTCACTTCCGGATCACGTTCTCAGTGTCCCCGGCTCGCTTTGCCGGGAACGGATCTTTTGCAATGCAATCTGCATTGCAATACATTCAGTGGAGTACAGGGGAGACATGCAGGGACTTTTTGTCCCCTATGTGATGAAAAAAAATTTAAGTAAAAAAAAAAGATTTTTTTTTTTTGCAAAAAATTAAGTTACACACAAACATAAAACCCCCCCAAAAAATTAGCCCACCCCACCATATACACATGCAGGAACGTAAACACATGCTTTGGGGTGCCTACGCATAAAAATGTTGATTGCGATACACATGATACATATCACCGTGTATACCAGAGTGAGAGCAATAATTCTAACACAAGACCTCGTCTATGACACTAAACTGATACCTAAGGGGGCTTCTGAAGTGTCACCCATAGAAAATATAGGGTACTGAAGTTTTACACCATTTCACAGGGCGCACGAAAATTTAAGGTTTGGCATGCTGGGTAACTATTTACTCAGCACAACCTCTTCTTTTATATTTTACAAAAAAGTTGGGTAATTTATTGCATTTATTTGCACAACAATTCACTAACGTTAGTGTGTTTTTAATGAAACATATGAGTTTCCTAGACCGTTGCGGTAATATCATGTCACATAAAAAATTGGAACTATCACTATTTTATACTCTAGGGTATCTGCTTTCAGAAAATATATCATGTTTGGGGGTTTGTATAATCTTCAGGCCTAAAATGATTTTTTAAACATGCGTGCCAAAAATGCAAAAACGGCTCTGGCAGCAAAAGGGTTAAAAATCATACAACCTCTACCAGCATGTGGAAAGGACTGGATATACAGTATTTCCAGGCAGAGGGAATTCATTGCTGTTATGTGTTAAGTAACCTGTAAATCCCTACTTTATCTTCACTTGACTTTTGCTTCAAGCAAAGGTTGACAGAGTTGATTTCAGACATTCGGTCCCCACTGGTGGGTTGGTGAGGTAATTGGGGCAATAGACAGATAGTGCACTAAGAGAAAGGCTGGGAGAGCCTGTCAAACCCAAAGGCTAATTGGGGGGTCTTCAGTATAGTGCAGAAGCTCAGCCAACCAGCCAAAACTCAGTTGGATGGTAACATATTGAATGGATACATGTCAGACTAAATGATGTTTTTGTTTTGCCATACATAGTAGATTTTCTTATGGTTGCAACTAGAGTTGAGCGGACACCTGGATGTTCGAGTTCATAGAGTACGGTTGAACCTCGTATAAAATGCTCGGGTTCGGCACCGAACTCGATCTGAACTTGACCCCGGACACCGAACCCCATTGAAGTCAATGGTGACCCGAACTTTTGGGCACAAAAATGGCTGTAAAAAAAGTCATTGAAAGGGCTAGAAGGCTGCAAAAGGAAGCAACATGGGGGTAAGAGTAGGACAAGTGCCCTGCAAACAAATGTGGATAGGGAAATAACTTAAAATGACATAAAAAAATAAAAAATTGGAGGAGGAGGTGGATGTGGAGTAGGAGCCTGGAGGTTGAGGAGGCGGTGACCATGGCAGTGTAGGTGGAAGTGGTGGTGGAGGAGGAGGAGGTAGCCAACACTGTTTTTTGTTTGTTTGTTTTTTTTTTTAGAATTGCGGTAGCCCCCAAAATATTGAGACATATTAAAAAAAAAAAGGATACCAATGGCTGTGTGAGGCCGGTCTAAATGTCTATTCTGCACAAGGTACAGACAAGTCTTGTGGGATCCATACCCGGTTCATTTCAATAAAGGTTAGCTTGTGCACGTTGGCTGTGGACAGGCAGCTGCACTTGTCTGTGATAACGCCCCCTGCCGTGCTAAACACACGTTCAAACAATACACTGGCTGCAGGGAAGGCCAGCATCTTCAAGGCATAAAGGACAAGCTCAGGCCATGTGGCCAATTTGGAGACCCAGAAGTTGAATGGGGCAGACCCATCAGTCAGTACGTGTAGGCGTGTGCACACATACTGTTCCATCATGTTGCTGAAATGCTGCCTCCTACTAAGACATTGCCTATCAGCTGGTGGTGCTGTTTGTTGTGGCGGGCTGCTGACAAAGCTTTTCCACATTTCGGCCATGCTAACCCTGCCTTCTGAGGTGCTGGCAGTGCCACAGCTGCGTTGGCGACTTCTTTCTCCTCCTCCTCTGCCTTTGACTTGTGCTTCAACTGAGCCCCCGGTGTCATTTGGGAATGCCCTCAGCAGCGCGTCTACCAGAGTGCGCTTGTAGTCGCTCATCTTCCGATCACGCTCCAGTGAGGGAATTAAGGATGGCACATTGTCCTTGTAATGGGGATCTAGCAGGGTGGCCACACAGTAATCAGCACAAGTTAAAATGTGGGCAACTCGGCTGTCGTTGAGCAGGCACTGCAGCATTTAGTCGATCATGTGTGCCAGGCTGCCCAGAGGCAAAGACAAGCTGTCCTCTGTGGGAGGTGTATCATTTGTGTCCTCCGTATCCTCCCAGCCACCCTCCAGTGATGCCCATGAGCTGTTGCCACCCTGCTGTGAACACGGTTCCTCCTCCTCCTCCTCATCATCATCCTCATCCTCCTCATCCTCCAGAACTGTCCCCGGCTTTAAAATTTTTGACCTGGCCTATGCTGGTGCAGGAACCCACCCTCTGAGCCACTTGTGAATCAGTGGCCTGATAACCGTGGAAATGACCCCTCTTCCTCCTCCTCTTGTGCCACATCCTCTTCCATCATCAAGTGTTTTTTCCAGGAGACATAGAAGTGGGATAGTAACGCTGAGAATAGCGTCATTGGCACTGGCTATGTTGGTGGAGTACTCGAAACACCGCAATATGGTACACAGGTCTCGCATGGAGGCCCAATCTTTGGTGGTGAAGTGGTGCTGTTCCGCAGAGTAACTGACCCGTGCGGGCTGCAGCTGTAACTCCACTATTGCCTGCTGCTGCTCGCACAGTTTCTCCAGCATGTGCAAGGTGGAGTTCCACCTTGTGGGCACGTCGTATAGGAGGCGGTGTGCAGGAAGGCCGAAGTTCCGCTGCAACGCAGACAGGCAAGAAGCAGCAGGGTGAGAACGCCGAAAGCGTGCACAGACGGCCCGCACTTTCTGCAGCAGCTCTGATATATCCGGGTAGTTTTTTTAGAATTTTCTGCACCATCAAATTAAGCACATGTGCCAGGCAAGGGATGTGTGTCAAACTGGCTAGGCCCAGAGCTGCTACGAGATTTCGCCCATTATTGCACACCACCAGGCCGGGCTTGAGGCTCAGTGGCAACAACCACTAATCGGTCTGTTGTTCAATGCCCGTCCACAGCTGCTTCGCAGTGTGGGGTTCATCCCCCAAACATATCAGTTTTAAAACAGCCTACTGTCGTTTCCCCCTGGATGTGCTGAAGTTGTGGGTGAAGGTGTTACGCTGACTGGATGAGGAGGTGGTAGAGGAGGAGGAGGAGGAAGCGCAGTAGGAGGAGGAGGCAACAGGAGGCAAAGAGAAATGCCCTGCAATCCTCGGTGGTGGAAGGACATGCGCCAAACAGCTAGCCAACTCAGGCCCACCTGCCACTACATTTGCCCAGTGTGCAGTTAGCGAGATATAGCGTCCCTGCCCATGCTTACTGGTCCACGTATCAGTTGTTATGTGGACCTTGCCACAGATGGCGTTGCGCAGTGCACACTTGATCTCGTCCCCGACTTGTTTGTGCAGGGACGTGATGGCTCGCCTGGAAAAGTAGTGGCGGCTGGGAACCACGCACTGTGGGACAGCCACCACCATCAGTTTTTTAAAACTGTCCGTGTCCACCAGACAGAAGGACAGCATTTCAAAGGCCAGGAATTTTGAAATGCTGGCATTCAGGGCCAGGGATCGTGTGTGGGTAGGGGGTACTTCCTCTTTCTCTCCAGTGTTTGGGAGATGGAGAGCTGTAAGCTTCCATGGGACTGTGTGAAAATGCTTGGGGGCGGTGGCGGACATGGTGGCGTTGCTGTCACATGCTCTGTTTGCTGGGTGGCAGATGACACTGGCACTGTAGAGGTGGAGGAAGAGGCCGAGGCAGCAGCAGAAGAGGAAGGAGGAGGAGGCTGAGACCTTTCTTGGATTTGGAGGTACTTATTCCACTGCAGCAAGTGCTTTGAATTTAGATGCCTGGTCATGCAGGTTGTGCTCAGGTTTAGAACATTTATGCCTCGCTTCAGGCTCTCATTGCACAGTGTGCAAACCACTTGTGTCTTGTAGTCAGCACATTGTCTGAAGAACTGCCACGCCGGGGAACGCCTTTGAGCTGCCTTTGGTGTGCTAGGTCCCTGGGTGCGGTGGGTAGTAGCAGGCGTACTGTCTAGGGGACTCTCACTCCACTTTTGCAACCTGCTTCCTTTTTTGCTGTGCTGGTGCCTCTACGCGACCACCACCTCTTCCTCCAAACTGCACACGTCACTCGCATGACCCTTATTCCATGTGGGGTCTAGGACCTCATCATCCTCCTCCACATCATCTTCCACCCACCCTTCATCACTGCCCTCCTTGTCAGTCTGCACACTGTGGAAAGCTGCAGCAGTTGGCACCTGTTTTTCTTCATCATCAGAGACGTGCTGCGCTGTTGTTTCCATGTACTCATCCTGCAACAGAAGTGGTTGGGCATCAGTGCACTCAATGTTGTCCTCTTCTGGGGCATGGATGGCCCACGGAAAGCACACCAGCAGAGTCATCAAAAAGCATAAGAGACTGTTGCATCACTTGGAGCTCAGACTGCTTAGCTGATTTACAAGGGGCTGAGGTGAAAGACAGATGGCCATGGGGTTCAGGTGTCAACTCATCAAGGGACTGGATGGGAGACAATGTGAAGGAACTGGAGGCATTGTCAGTAACTCAATCTACTATCGCCTGTACTTGTTCTGGCCTCACCATTTGTTGAGCACCATTCGGGCCTACCATATAACGTTGAAGGTTCTGTCAGCTACCTGAGGAAGGTGTTTCACTTGTACGTGTAGCTGGTACAGATCGTCCACGTCCTCTCCTTGCAAAAAGAGCTTCAGCAACATCACCAACACCAGCAGCACCACCACCATGTCCCTTATTTGATGCTCTCCTCATTCTGGACACAAATGTACTATGTAGCACTATTTATTAATACTAAAAAAAAAGAATAATTAATTATTATTCTTTTTGTTAAAAAAAAAGAAAATTGTAGATTCACTTTTTATTTTTGTGCAAGAAATGCACCGCTCACACCAGCAGTCAGGAACCTCTCCCTACACCAGTATAAGATGATTTTAAAACAATAATCTCCCCCTCACAGCACGGACAGGAACCTCTCCCTAATGCAGTAGGAGATGATTTTAGAATGATAAACTCTCGCTCAGAGCACCAACAGGAACCTCTCCCTAATGCAATAGTAGATGGTTTTAGAACGATAAACTCTCCTTCAGAGCACCAACAGGAACCTCTCCCTAATGCAGTAGTAGATGGTTTTAGAATGATAATATCTCCTTCAGAGCACCAACAGGAACCTGTCCCCAATGCAGTAGTAGATGGTTTTAGATTGATAATCTCTCCCTCAGAGCACCAACAGGAGCCTCTCCCTAATGCAGTAGTAGATGGTTTTAGAATGATAATCTCTTCCTCATAGCACAAACAGGAACCTCTCCCTAATGCAGTAGTAGATGGTTTTATAATGATACACTCTCCCTCAGAGCACCAACAGGAACCTATCCCTAATGCAGCAGTAGATGGTTTTATAACGATAAACTCTCCCTCAGAGCACACACAGGAACCTCTCCCTAATGCAGTAGTAGATGTTTTTAGAATGATAATCTCTCCTCAGAGCACCAACAGGAACCAGTCCCTAATGCAGTAGTAGATGGTTTTAGAATGATAATCTCTCCCCCAGAGCTCCAACAGGAACCTCTCCCTAATGGAGTAGTAGATGGTTTTAGAATGATAATCTCTCCCCCAGAGCACCAACAGGAACCTCTCCCTAATGCAGTGGTAGATGGTTTTAGAATGATAATCTCTCACTCAGAGCACCAACAGGAACCTCTCCTTAATGCAGTAGTAGATGGTTTTAGAATGATAATCTCCCCCCCAGAGCACAAACAGATCCCTCTCCAAGGACAACCACCAGACTCCCTCTCTAATAGTAAGATTTTGGTAGATGATGACGTAATCCCTCTCCAAGGACAACCACGAGACTCCCTCTCTAATAGTAAGATTTTACTAGATGATGACGTAATCCCTCTCCAAGGACAACCACGAGACTCCCTCGCTAATGGTAAGATTTTGGTAGACGATGACGTAATCCCTGACCAAGGACAAACACGAGACCCCCCCTCTAATAGTAAGATTTTGGTAGATGATGACGTAATTCCTCTCCAAGGACAACCACGAGACTC
>BLSH010511803.1:0-10187 GCA_018402905.1 Glandirana rugosa | reverse complement strand
AGGGAGAGGTTCCTGTCGGTGCTGTGAGGGACAGATTATCCTTCTAAAATCATCTCATACTGCAGTAGGGACAGGTTCCTGTCGGTGCTGTGAGGGACAGATTATCGTTCTAAAATCATCTCATACTGGAGTAGGGAGAGGTTCCTGTCAGTGCTGTGAGGGACAGATTATCGTTCTAAAATCATCTCATACTGCAGTAGGGAGAGGTTCCTGTCTGTGCTGTGAGGGACAGATTATCGTTCTAAAATCATCTCATACTGGAGTAGGGAGAGGTTCCTGTCGGTGCTGTGAGGGACAGATTATCCTTCTAAAATCATCTCATACTGGTGTAGGGACAGGTTCCTGTCGGTGCTGTGAGGGACAAATTATCGTTCTAAAATCAGCTCATACTGGTGTAGGGAGAGGTTCCTGCTGCTGGTGTGAGCGGTGCATTTCTTGCGCAAAAATAAAAAGTGTGTCTACGTTGCTGTTTAAAAAAAAAGAATAATAATTTATTATTCTTTTTTTTTTTTAATTTTAATAAATAGTGCGACATACTACATTTGCGGCCAGCGGTGCATTTCTTGCACAAAAATAAAAAGTGCATCTACATTGCTGGTTTAAAAAAAAAGAATAATAACTTATTATTCTTTTTTTATTATTATTAATAAATAGTGCTACATAGTAGCATCTCATACTGGTGTAGGGAGAGGTTCCTGTCGGTGCTGTGAGGGACAGATTATCGTTTTAAAATCATCTCATACTGGAGTAGGGAGAGGTTCCTGTCAGTGCTGTGAGGGGCTGATTATCGTTCTAAAATCATCTCATACTGGGGTAGGGAGAGTTTCCTGTTGGTGCTGTGAGGGACAAATTATTGTTCTAAAATCATCTCATACTGCAGTAGGGACAGGTTCCTGGCGGTTCTGTGAGGGACAGATTAGCGTTCTAAAATCATCTCATACTGCAGTAGGGACAGGTTCCTGTCGGTGCTGTGAGGGACAGATTATCGTTCTAAAATCATCTCAAACTGGTGTAGGGAGTGGTTCCTGTCGGTGCTGTGAGGGACAGATTATCGTTTTAAAATCATCTCATACTGGAGTAGGGAGAGGTTCCTGTTGGTGCTGTGAGGGACAGATTATTGTTCTAAAATTATCTCATACTGTAGTAGGGACAGGTTCCTGGCGGGGCTGTAAGGGACAGATTAGCGTTCTAAAATCATCTCATACTAGTGAAGGGAGAGATTCCTGTCAGTGCTGTGAGGGACAGATTATCGTTCAAAAATCATCTCATACTGCAGTAGGGACAGGTTCCTGTCGGTGCTGTGAGGGACGGATTATCATTCTAAAATCATCTCATACTGGAGTAGGGAGAGGTTCCTGTCAGTGCTGTGAGGGACAGATTATCGTTCTAAAATTATCTCATGCTGGTGTAGGGAGAGGTTCCTGTCGGTGCTGTAAGGGACAGATTATCATTCTAAAATCATCTCATACTGGTGTAGGGAGAGGTTCCTGTCAGTACTGTGAGGGACAGATTATCATTCTAAAATAATCTCATACTGGTGTAAGTAGAGGTTCCTGTCGGTGCTGTGAGGGACAGATTAGCATTCTAAAATTATCTCATACTGGTGTAGGGAGAGGTTCCTGTCGGTACTATGAAGGACAGATTATCGTTCTAAAATCATCTCATACTGGTGTAGGTAGAGGTTCCTGGCGGTGCTGTGAGGGACAGATTAGCGTTCTAAAATCATCTCATACTGGTGTAGGGAGAGGTTCCTGTTGGTGCTGTGAGGGACAGATTATCGTTCTAAAATCATCTCATACTGCAGTAGGGAGAGGTTCCTGTCGGTGCTGTGAGGAGCAGATTATCGTTCTAAAATCATCTCATACTGGAGTAGGGAGAGGTTCCTGTCGGTGCTGTGAGGGACAGATTATCCTTCTAAAATCATCTCATGCTGCAGTAGGTACAGGTTCCTGTCGGTGCTGTGAGGGACAGATGATCGTTCTAAAAACATCTCATACTGGTGTAGGTAGAGGTTCCTGTCGGTGCTGTGAGGGACAGATTATCGTTCTAAAATCATCTCATACTGCAGTAGGGAGAGGTTCCTGTCTGTGCTGTGAGGGACAGATTATCATTCTAAAATCATCTCATAATGGTGTAGGGAGAGGTTCCTGTTGGTGCTGTGAGGGACAGATTATTGTTCTAAAATCAGCTCATACTGGTGTAGGGAGAGGTTCCTGTCGGTGCTGTGAGGGACAGATTAGCATTCTAAAATCATCTCATACTGGTGTAGGGAGAGGTTCCTGCTGCTGGTGTGAGCGGTGCATTTCTTGCACAAAAATAAAAAGTGTGTCTACGTTGCTGTTTAAAAAAAAAAGAAAAATAATTTATTATTCTTTTTTTTTTTTAGTTTTAATAAATAGTGCTACATAGTACATTTGCAGCTTGCTGTGCATTTCTTGCGCAAAAATAAAAAGTGTGTCTACATTGCTGGTTTAAAAAAAAAAATATTCTAAATACTACATTTGCGGCCAGCGGTGCATTTCTTGCACAAAAATAAAAAGTGCATCTACATTGCTGGTTTTAAAAAAAAGAATAATAACGTATTATTCTTTTTTTATTATTATTAATAAATAGTGCTACATAGTAGCATCTCATACTGGTGTAGGGAGAGGTTCCTGTCGGTGCTGTGATGGACAGATTATCGTTTTAAAATCATCTCATACTGGAGTAGGGAGAGGTTCCTGTCAGTGCTGTGAGGGGCAGATTATCGTTCTAAAATCATCTCATACTGGAGTAGGGAGAGTTTCCTGTTGGTGCTGTGAGGGACAAATTATTGTTCTAAAATCATCTCATACTGCAGTACGGACAGGTTCCTGGCGGTTCTGTAAGGGACAGATTAGCGTTCTAAAATCATCTCATACTGTAGTAGGGACAGGTTCCTGGCGGGGCTGTGAGGGACAGATTAGCGTTCTAAAATCATCTCATACTCGTGAAGGGAGAGATTCCTGTCAGTGCTGTGAGGGACAGATTATCGTTCAAAAATCATCTCATACTGCAGTAGGGACAGGTTCCTGTCGGTTCTGTGTGGGACAGATTATCATTCTAAAATCATCTCATACTGGAGTAAGGAGAGGTTCCTGTCAGTGCTGTGAGTGACAGATTATCGTTCTAAAATTATCTCATGCTGGTGTAGGGAGAGGTTCCTGTCGATGCTGTGAGGGACAGATTATCATTCTAAAATTATCTCATGCTGGTGTAGGGAGAGGTTCCTGTCAGTGCTGTGAGGGACAGATTATCGTTCTAAAATTATCTCATGCTGGTGTAGGGAGAGGTTCCTGTCGGTGCTGTGAGGGACAGATTATCATTCTAAAATCATCTCATACTGGTGTAGGGAGAGGTTCCTGTCAGTACTGTGAGGGACAGATTAGCATTCTAAACTTATCTCATACTGGTGTAGGGAGAGGTTCCTGTCGTTACTATGAAGGACAGATTATCGTTCTAAAATCATCTCATACTGGTGTAGGTAGAGGTTCCTGGCGGTGCTGTGAGGGACAGATTAGCGTTCTAAAATCATCTCATACTGGTGTAAGGAGAGGTTCCTGTCGGTGCTGTGAGGGACAGATTATCGTTCTAAAATCATCTCATACTGCAGTAGGGAGAGGTTCCTGTCGGTGCTGTGAGGAGCAGATTATCGTTCTAAAATCATCTCATACTGCAGTAGGTACAGGTTCCTGTCGGTGCTGTGAGGGACAGATGATCGTTCTAAAAACATCTCATACTGGTGTAGGTAGAGGTTCCTGGTGGTGCTGTGAGGGACAAATTATCGTTCTAAAATCATCTCATACTGGAGTAGGGAGAGGTTTCTGTCTGTGCTGTGAGGGACAGATTAGCATTCTAAAATCATCTCATGCTGGTGTAGGGAGAGTTTCCCGTCGGTGCTGTGAGGGACAGATTATCGTTCTAAAATCAGCTCATACTGGTGTAGGGAGAGGTTCCTGTCGGTGCTGTGAGGGACAGATTATGTTCTAAAATCATCTCATACTGGTGTAGGGAGAGGTTCCTGCTGCTGGTGTGAGCGGTGCATTTCTGGCACAAAAATATAAAGTGTGCCTATGTTGCTGGTTTAAAAAAAAAATATTCTAAATACTACATTTGCGTCCAGCGATGCATTTCTTGCACAAAAATAAAAAGTGCATCTACATTGCTGGTTTAAAAAAAAGAATAATAATTTATTCTTCTTCTTTTTATTATTATTAATAAATAGTGCTACATAGTACATTTGCGTCCAAAATGAGGAGAGCGTCAAATAAGGGACGTGGTCGTGGGGCTGCTGGTGCTGCTGGTGTTCCTGGAGAGGTTCCTGTCAGTACTGTGAGGGACAGATTATCGTTCTGAAATCATCTCATACTGGTGTAGGTAGAGGTTCCTGTCTGTGCTGTAAGGGACAGATTAGCATTCTAAAATTATCTCATACTGGTGTAGGGAGAGGTTCCTGCCGGTACTGTGAAGGACAGATTATCATTCTAAAATCATCTCATACTGGTGTAGGTAGAGGTTCCTGACGGTGCTGTGAGGGACAGATTAGCGTTCTAAAATCATCTCATACTGGTGTAGGGAGAGGTTCCTGTTGGTGCTGTGAGGGACAGATTATCGTTCTAAAATCATCTCATACTGCAGTAGGGAGAGGTTCCTGTCGGTGCTGTGAGGAGCAGATTATCGTTCTAAAATCATCTCATACTGAAGTAGGGACAGGTTCCTGTCGGTGCTGTGAGGGACAGATTATCGTTCTAAAATCATCTCATACTGCAGTAGGTACAGGTTCCTGTTGGTGCTGTGAGGGACAGATGATCGTTCTAAAAACATCTCATACTGGTGTAGGTAGAGGTTCCTGGTGGTGCTGTGAGGGACAGATTATCGTTCTAAAATCATCTCATAATGGTGTAGGGAGAGGTTCCTGTCTGTGCTGTGAGGGACAGATTATCGTTCTAAAATCATCTCATAATGGTGTAGGGAGAGGTTCCTGTTGGTACTGTGAGGTACAGATTATCGTTCTAAAATCAGCTCATACTGGTGTAGGGAGAGGTTCCTGTCGGTGCTGTAAAGGGACAGATTAGGTTCTAAAATCATCTCATACTGGTGTAGGGAGAGGTTCCTGCTGCTGGTGTGAGCGGTGCATTTCTGGCACAAAAATAAAAAGTGTGTCTACGTTGCTGGTTTAAAAAAAAAATATATATTCTAAATACTACATTTGCGGCCAGTGGTGCATTTATTGCACAAAAATAAAAAGTGCATCTACATTGCTGGTTTAAAAAAAAGAATAATAATTTATTATTCTTTTTTTTATTATTATTAATAAATAGTGCTACATAGTACATTTGCCTCCAAAATGAG
Organism: Glandirana rugosa; assembly: GCA_018402905.1. NCBI lineage: Eukaryota > Metazoa > Chordata > Amphibia > Anura > Ranidae > Glandirana > Glandirana rugosa. The sequence continues at coordinate 4,817 of BLSH010511803.1, read as the reverse complement.
GAGAGCGTCAAATAAGGGACGTGGTCATGGGGCTGCTGGTGTTGGTGAAGTTCCTTTTGCAAGGAGAGGACATGGTCGATTTGTGCCAGCTACACGCACAAGTGAAACACCTTCCTCAGGTGCGAGTAGCCGACAGAACCTTCAAAGTTATATGGTAGGCCCGAATAAGGCTCAACGAATGGTGAGGCCAAAACAAGTACAGGCGATAGTAGATTGGGTGGCTGACACTGCCTCCAGTTCCTTCACATTGTCTCCCACCCGGTCCCTTGATGAAAGCTCAGAGTTGGCACCTGAACCCCATGGCCATCTGTCTTTCACCTCAGCCCCTTATAAATTAGCCAAGCAGTCTGAGCCCCAAGTCTTGCAAGAGACTCTTATGCTTTTTGATGACTCTTCTGGTGTGCTTTCTGTGGGCCTTCCATATAGCGCTGCCCCAGAAGTGGAAGACATTGAGTGCACCGGTGCCCAACCACTTCTGTTTCAGGATGAGGACATGGAAACACCACCGCAGCACGTCTCTGATGATGACGAAACACAGGTGCCAACTGCTGCGGCTTTCCACAGTGTGCAGACTGACAAGTAGGGCAGTGGTAAAGGGTGGGTGGAATATGATATGGAGGATGATGAGGTCCTAGACCCCACATGGAACGAAGGTCATGCGACTGACATGTGCAGTTTGGAGGAAGAGGTGGTGGTCGCACAGAGGCACCAGCACATCAAAAGAGGAAACAGGTTGCAAAAGCGGAGTGACCATCCCCTAGACAGTACGCCGTCTACTACCCACTGCACCCAGGGACTTAGCACACCAAAGGCAGCTCAAAGGAGTTCCCCCGCGTGGCAGTTCTTCAGACAATGTGCTGATGACAAGGGACGAGTGGTTTGCACGCTGTGCAATCAGAGCCTGAAGCGAGGCATAAATGTTCTAAACCTGAGCACAACCTGCATGACCAGGCATCTACATGCAAAGCACGAGCTGCAGTGGAATAAGCACCTCAAAATCCAAGACAGGTCTCGGCCTCCTCCTGCTTGCTCTTCTGCTGCTGCCTCTGCCTCTTCCTCCACCTCTACAGTGCCAGTGTCACCTGTCACTCATCAAACAGACGATGTGACAGCAACGCCACTGTGTCTGCCACCGTCCCCAAGCATTTCCACAAGGTCCAAGAGGAAGTGCTCCCCTACCCACCCGCGATCCCTGGCCCTGAATGCCAGCATTTCAAAATTCCTGGCCGTTGAAATGCTGTCATTCCGTCTGGTGGACACGGACAGTTTTAAAAACCTGATGGCGGTGTCTGTCCCACAGTACATGGTTCACAGCCGCCACTACTTTTACAAGTTGGGGCCAAGATCAAGTGTGCACTGCGCAACGCCATCTGTGGCAAGGTGCACATAACCACTGATACGTGGACCAGTAAGCACAGGCAGGGATGCTATATCTCGCTAACTGCACACTGGGCAAATGTAGTGGCGGGTGGGCCTGAGGCGGCTAGCCGTTTGGCGCATGTCCTTCTGGCACCGAGGATTGCAGGGCATGTCTCTTTGCCTCCTGTTGCCGCCTCCTCCTACTCTGCTTCCTCATCCTCTACCACCTCCTCATCCGGTCAGCGTAACACCTTCACCACCAACTTCAGCACATCCAGGGGGAAACGACAGCAGGCTTTTTTAAAACCGATATGTTTAGCGGATAAACCCCACACTACGCAGCAGCTGTGGATGGGCATTGAACAACAGACCGATGAGTGGTTGTTGCCACTGAGCCTCAAGCCCGGCCTGGTGGTGTGCGATAATGGGCAAAATCTTGTAGCAGCTCTGGGCCTAGCCAGTTTGACGCACATCCCTTGCCTGGCACATGTGTTGAATTTGGTGATGCAGAAATTTCTAAAAAACTACCCGGATATGTCAGAGCTGCTGCAGAAAGTGCGGGCCGTGTGTGCGCGCTTTTGGCGTTCTGACCCTACTGGTGTTCGCCTGTCTGCGCTGCAGCGGAACTTCGGCCTTCCCGCTCACTGCCTCCTATGCAATCTGCCCACAAGGTGGAACTCCACCTTGCACATGCTGGAGAGACTGTGCAAGCAGCAGCAGGCAATAGTGGAGTTTCAGCTGCAGCACGCACAGGTCAGTCGCTGTGCGGAACAGCACCACTTCACCACCAACAAGTGGGCCTCCATGCGAGACCTGTGTACCATATTGTGGTGTTTCGAGTACTCCACCAACATGGCCAGTGCCGATGACACTGTTCTCAGCGTTACTATCCCACTTCTATATCTCCTTGAAAAAACACTTCGGGCGATGATGGAAGAGGATGTGGCACAGGAGGAGGAGGAAGAGGGGTCATTTCCACGGTTATCAGGCCAGTCATTCACAATTGGCTCGGAGGGTGGCTTCCTGCACCAGCATAGACCAGGTAAAAAAATTTCAAGCCAGGGCACAGTTCTGGAGGATAAGGAGGACGAGGATGATGAGGAGGAGGAGGAAGAACCGTGTTCACAGCAGGGTGGCACCCAACGCAGCTCGTGGGCATCACTGGAACGTGGCTGGGGGGATATGGAGGACACAGATGATACACCTCCCACAGAGGACAGCTTGTCTTTGCCTCTGGGCAGCCTGGCACACATGAGCGACTACATGCTGCAGTGCCTGCTCAACGACAGCCCAGTTGCCCACATTTTAACTTGTGCTGATTACTGGGTAGCCACCCTGCTGGATCCCCGTTACAAGGAAAACGTGCTGTCCTTAATTCCTTCACTGGAGTGTGATTGGAAGATGCATGACTACAAGCACACGCTGGTAGACGCGCTGCTGAAGGCATACCCAAATGACACCGGGGGTTCAGTGGAAGCACAAGGGGAAGGCAGAGGAGGAGGAAGAGGTCACCAACGCAGCTGTGGCACCGCCAGAACCTCAGAAGGCAGGGTTAGTATGGCCAAAATGTGGAAAAGCTTTGTCAGCGGCACGCCACAACAAACAGCACCACCAGCTGATAGGCAACGTCTTAGCAGGAGGCAGCATTTCAGCAACATGGTGGAACAATATATGTGCACACGCCTACACGTACTGACTGATGGGTCTGCCCCATTCAACTTCTGGGTCTCCAGATTGGGCACATGGCCTGAGCTTGCCCTTTATGCCTTGGAGGTGCTGGCCTGCCTTGCAGCCAGTGTATTGTCTGAACGTGTGTTTAGCACAGCAGGGGGCGTTATCACAGACAAGCGCAGCCGCCTTTCCACAGCCAACGTGGACAAGCTAACGTTTATTAAAATGAACCAGGCATGGATCCCACAAGACTTGTCTGTACCTTGTGCAGAATAGACATTTAGACCAGCCTCACACAGCAATTAGTATACTTTTTTTTTTTTGGAATATGTCTCAATATTTTGGGGGCTACCCCAATTAGAAAAAAAAAACAAACAAACAAAAAACAGTGTTGGCTACCTCCTCCTCCTCCACTGCCACTTCCACCTACACCGCCACGGTCACCGCCTCCTCAACCTCTAGGCTCCTACTCCACATTCACCTCCTCCTCCAATTTTTATTTTTTTTTATGTGATTTTAAGTTATTTCCCTATCCACATTTGTTTGCAGGGCACTTGTCCTACTCTTTCCCCCATCTTGCTTCCTTTTGCAGCCCTCTAGCCCTTTCCAGGACTTTTTTACAGCCAATTTTGTGCCCAAAAGTTCGGGTCACCCTTGACTTCAATGGAGTTTGGGGTCCGGGGTCAAGTTCGGTGCCGAACTCGAACTTTTTCGCAAAGTTCAGCCAAAGCCGACTAAACCAAACATCCAGGTGTCCGCTCAACTCTACTAGGGAACACAGTTAACCCCTACCCCTACATCTCCCCTGCAGGTTAACCCCTTCCCTGCCAATGACATTTACACAGTAATCAGTGGACATTTAAATTTCTGATCGCTGTATAAATGTCATTGGTCCCAAGAAAGTGTCAAAAACGTCTGTCATATCCGCCCCAATATCGCAGTACCGCTAAAAATCGCAGATCGCAGCCATTACTAGTAAAAAAATTTTAAAAATTTGAAAATCCCTCCCAGAAATGAATTATCATCCGTAAACGCGGCAACTTTTACGCAAACCAATCAATAAACGCCGATTGCGATTTTTTTTTTACCAAAAATATAAGGAAGAATATAAATCGGCCAAAACCGATGAAAAAAATGTTTTTTTATATTTTTTTTGGATTTGTATTTTAGCAAAAAGTAAGAAAAACTGTTTTCTTTGCAAAATTGATGCTCTTTTTTTGTTTATAGCGGTGATCAGAAGTGACACAGAGGTGATCAAATACCACCAAAAGAAAAGCTCTATATGTGGGAAAAAAAGGACACAAATTTTGTTTGGGTACAATGTCGCACGACCACGCAATTGTCAGTTAAGGCGACACAGTGCCGAATCGCACTGGTACTAACCTTAACCTGTCCAATTGCAAGTTGTTGTTCTCTTTGACTCTCCTCTGAAGAGTGGCAACATGGGGGCCTCAAAACAACTCTCAAATGATCTGAAAACAAAGAGTGTTCTACATTATGGTTTAGGGGAAGGCTACAAAAAGTTATCGCAGAGATATAAGTTGTCAGTTGTGAGGAACATAGTGAGGTAATGGAAGACCACAGGCACAGTTCTTGTTAAGGCCAGAAGTGGCAGGCCACATAAAATATTGGCGAGGCGAAGGATGGTGAGAGCGCTCAAAAACAGCCCACAGACCATGTCATGCCTTCTGGCAAATCCAGCTTGCATTCTATTAATGTTTAGCTTGTGTTATGCTGCCACCTTGTGACTGTTTTTGGTATGTATTCCTAATTCCAGTATTTGTTTA
>BLSH010511794.1:646762-668909 GCA_018402905.1 Glandirana rugosa | reverse complement strand
ACGCTATAGCTTGGTTCAACGGTAACAGTTCGGTGTCGCCAGCCGTTGACCAATTTCATATGCGTTTCCATTTTACTTATTTTCGTTTTTTGTATACATCGTGTAGAGACGTTATGTATGTCCAAGGGGGGGTAGAAGCCGTCGTTATATGGACAACTAGACGTTTTTATACGCGAATCGAGGATTAAACGACAACACCGACTGTCTTGTGTCGTAAACAGGGTTAACGGAAGACGAATAGATTAGTTTGGAGGGGAGATGAGATAAGAGGTATTGTATTTCCCGATTAACTAGACATCCGGAGTATGTGTGCCCGCAAAACCTCTACTGCCCACAAACGCCGGCGTTTTTAGAGGGCCATTGAATAACATGGAGAGCCTCAAAAAAACGCCTACAAACGCCGGCGGCCAAAACGCCCGTGTGTATGAGGCCTACAGATCAATTAGCCCTTTATGTTATGGAGAATAGAGTAGAGGGGAGGTTTGATTAGATAAGCAGAAGGCAATTGGGACAAATGCTGTGTTCTGTCAGCCACAACAGCAAATTAGGAGCTAAGCGCATATTTTTGCAGATCAACAGGTATATTGCTGCCGAAGATGGGGGGGAACCTGTATGTATTGCAGAGATGTGCTACATATGTTTTTTGCTTTTATTCATTTTACCTTTGCGTATACTTTAACCAGTTGCCGACCGCTGTGGCTTGACAATGGCAACTTGGTTCGATATCGCAAATCGCCGTCAGGTGACGGCGGCTGCGAGATCGCAAACTCTGTTCCGGGGGGCCAGGGAGCGGGTAGGGCGGACACGATGTCCGCCGGCTACCTGCGATTGTCGCCCCCGGATTGACAGTGTATGTAAACACGGATCTCCTTTCTGACAGAGGGGGAAGGGATGTGATCACAGGCTCCCTGAGTATGGGAGCCGCGATCACTCTCCTCCCCCCAGCCAACCCAGCCCCCCATACAGTTAGAACACACACAGGGAACACAGTTAACCCATTCACTGCCAATGGCATTTACACAGTAATCATTGCATTTTGATAGCAATAATCGCTGTATAAATGCCATTGGTCCCAAAAAAGTGTCAAAATGGTCTGTCCGCTGCAATGTCGCAGTCCCGATAAAATTGCAGATCACCGCCATTACAAGTAAAGAAAAAAAAAATAAAAACCTCATAAATTAATTCTCATCATTTGTAAACGCGGCAATTTTTGCGCAAACCAATCAATAAATGGCAAAAATATGAGGAAGAATATAAATCGACCAGAACCGATGAAAAAAAAATGTTTTTTATATATATATATATATATATATATATTTTTTTTTTTGGATATGTATTATAGCAACAAGTAAGAAAACTGAAAATTTCCTGTCGGATACTTACCGTAATTTTCCTTTCCTGATGGACTCCATGGACACTATTACCATAAATTTAGCCTCATGGTCCATACCTATGTTCTGTATCTAGCCCCTCCTCTTAGACTCGAGGGTGGGGACTCCGGCTGCCAAGGAGTCCATCAGGAAAGGAAAATTACGGTAAGTATCCGAAGGAAATTTTCCATTTTCCTGACAGACTCCATGGCAGTGGGCTTAACTAGCCAAAAAAAAAACAAACGGGTGGGAATGCTGAATGAAAGAAAATTTAATTCATATGGTGAGCTGACAAAACTCGTAACCCAAAATTAACGAATTAACTAATATTTTTTCCATTGCGCTGTTATCATAAACTTTTATACTAAGCCTAGAATAAGGCTTACCTATAGGTATTGTAAAGATCTCCTAAATGTGCACCGTTTAGGAGATATTTATGGTATACTGTGCCAATGATGTCATCGATGCATGCACTCTGAAGGAATGGGCACGGGTGCTCCCGCATGCGAAAGTGAAGTCACGCGGCTCCGGCCAGTCACACAGCTGGAGTCCGCGGCCCCAGAAAGAAGATGGGTGAAGATGGATGCAGCCTGCAGCAGGGACGGCGTGGGCTTCGTTTGCAGGTAAGTGTAAATGCAAACTAGCACATTATGCCTTTACTTTGCAGAGAAGATGAAAGGAAGGAAAACCCATCAGGGTTTACTTCCTCTTTAAGGAAAGGACCCAAAGAGAGTAATAAAGAGTATCATAGTATAGTAGTTTAATCAGATTTCTTCAATGTATAAAAACACGCAAATGTGCACTTACATTTAGTGGTGCTAACATCAGCACTAACATAAACAGCCACAGTGTGTGCACCAGCCGCTCACTCGGAGCCAGTGTGAGTGCAATAGCTGGAAACAATGCCCGAGGTTTAACCAGAAGTGACGTCAATGGTGGCGGACGCACAGCCTCAATGCATTTTGCAAGTTCTGTGCCATCAGGAAGCTCATCTTCACACTTCCTGATGATGCAGAAGTTGTTATCAGTAACAGGAGAGGCTTGCATTAGCAAGATCAGCAAACTAATGGCCACTTCCTCTCTGCCACTCAAAACAGACCTATTGCCATTTGAAAAAAAGGTATGCATCGCTGCTAAAACTATCTGAAAAGGGCATTTTTTTTTCAAGTTAAAATGAATCATATTGGGACGCTGCTGCTGTAGTATGTAAACCAAGCAAGTTGTAAAAGAAAAATATCAATATCAAAATATGGGATGCCAGAGCACGCTGTCATTGAGGCTGTCTGTGAAAATCAGGCTGTTCTGTTACACCATATGCAGCTTTCAGGCATGCCCCAAGCCTGTCATTTAATGGATTGTGTATTTCCAGTGTAATTAAGCCACATGAAAACACCCTCTCCCCACTGTTTTTTTTTTTGTTTTATTTTGGCATTGGTACATGTCCCCCATGGCAGTACTTGGCTTCCCGTGCCAATAGCTTGATTTTGAGCCCTTCAAATGGCTTCATGTTAGGTTGACTGAAGCACTAGCTGACACTCTCATTTAGTTGATGCTGTATTGCTGGATTTGGCATTTTTTTATTTTAATGCTGCTATTTGGTACTTATGTGCTTTTTTCTTTTATTTCATGAACAGTTTTAAAATAAACTACTACACTATATCTGGTCCTTTTGGTGAGTGTTTCCCCCACATAGTTCCACGTACATGCTGACTGCCTCTTGGGAATAAAGATCACTATGCCTCTGTGACCAGGGAGGACACATGGAGTTCTCCGACATTTAAATATACCTTAAATAACAAAGTGCGAAATCCCGCGCTCACTCCTTAATTGAAAAGAAATATATAAACATAGATATTAAATATGTAAATGATTTCGGCAGCTCGCACAAACAACAGATCAAAATTGTCCAGAAAATCGTTTCACCATAAATGCAGCGCCAAAAGAAAGAAATATGAAATAAATAGTTCTATTTATGAAAAAAATGACAAAGTCCAGGTGACACACTTCCTAGAGGTAGGAGCTCTATTCACGGATTTTAGATTTGGAGCACTTAGGAGTTTGGTCCAGTGAATAGAGCTCCCACCCCTAGGAAGTGTGTCACCAGGACTTTGTCATTTTTTTCATAAATAGAACTATATATATATACCTGCGCTAATTGCTGCCTATACTTATGCAGCTTAGAAGTTGGTGGGTGGCTGAGTGCACAGTGGTGTAATATATTTCCAGCTATTAAGATTACCCGGACACACATTTGATTGAATCACATTAGTGGACTCTATTATATTATATTTTATAATAAATTTGGTTCTTAACCTCTTCCTGCCCACGTTATAGCAAAAAGACAGGTACAGCGCAGGTCTAAATGGCCAGGAGGCCATCCATGTACGTCCTCCCGTGCTTGAGCTGCCTGTGTGCCCCCCTGTGGGGCGTGTATGGCAGGCTCTGTGATTAGCAAGTCAATGAGACTCAGTTGATCACAGATCGGAGTGGCCCCTTACCACATGATCTGCTGTCAGCCAATGACAGCTGATCATGTGATGTAAACAGTTTTTTCCTCACGCTGTCAGCATGAGGAGAAAAAAAAAGCAGATTACCGGCTTCTGTCAGAAGGATCACACGCGGAGACCCAGTGCTGCTAAGCAGTGCCCACGAGTGCCACCTACCAGTGCATATCAGTGCTGCCTATCAGTGGCCATCAGTGCCACCTACCAGTGCCACCTATTAGTGCCCATCGGTGCTGCCAATCAGTGCCCATCAGTGCCACCTATCAGTGCTGCCTATCAGTGTCACCTACCAGTTCCCATCAGTGCCACCCATCAGTGACCTTCAGTGCTGCCCATCAGTGCCGCCTATCAGTGCCCACCAGTGCCACCTCATAACATGCCCATCAGTGCCACCTATAAGTGCCCATCAGTGTTGCCTTATCAGTGCCTATCAGTGCAGCCTATCAGTGCCCATCAGTGCAGCCTATCAGTGCCCATCAGTGCAGCCTATCAGTGCCCATTAGTGCAACCTCATCAGAGCACTTTTTTTTTTAATGTTCGGTCTTTTTTCGTTTTTTTAGCAAAAAAAATTAAAAAACCCAGCCGCGATTAAATACCACGAAAATAAAGCTATTTTTGTGTGAAAAAAAATGATAAAAATGTCATATGGGTACAGTGTTGCATGATCGCGCAATTGCCATTCAAAGAGTGACAGCGCTGAAAGCTGAAAATTTACCTGGGCAGGAAGGGGGTTTAAGTGCCTAGTAAGAAAGTGGTTAAAGAGACTGGTTCCATATATTCACTTGGCTACATAACAGAAGGTTGGCTATTTCATGGTTTTGCATTTTGATTTTGTATTTTTTTTGTTTATATATTCTTTTGGCACTGCACACTTTGGAAATTGCAATGTTAGAGAATTTTTTTGTATATTGACCTTCGTTGCTAGCTGCTCACATGATTACCCTAGCGCTGACTTTTCCTTTATACACTTTCTGGTCACTATGGGTTACTGTGGCTTGCACAATATCATGATCTTTTATTCTGCATTAAGCGGAGGTCTGAGAAAGATTGCTGTACGTCCCGTGTACCGTAACAAATTGCTCAATTAATGGCCACACACATTTGTTAGCGTCATCAGTACTTATTACAATGTCTAACTTGAAGGAATAAAATATTAGCGATTAATTACATAAAGTTAGAGAAAAACACAAGCGACAACCAAACAGAAGTAATAAATAAAAGTAGCAAAATTGCATGGCTACTGTAAACTCCACAAGGAAAACATTACATATTGTTAGCCACAACCCATTATTTATCATGAATCAATGTATTATAATGTGTGCCACTATACTGTATATAACCAACAAAAATTGTAACACTGGTAGATACTCCAGATAAAATCTTTTTTGTGTGTGTAATATATTATACAAATGCACCAAACAATGGCTGAAAAAAAATGATTCAGCTCATACCACACAAAAAGTTTGCAATGGACTATTTGTTAAAAGTAAATGCTTCGTTTTTTACAGAACGTTAATTTTGTTATGTTTTGTACGTAGGGAGGAGGTTTGGCACAACCATAGGTTTGAATTTTCGAGGTTCATGGACCCAGCGATGTAATGCAAGGGTTTGCCATAGTATCCATAATGCACTGTCTAGCCTGTGAACGTATGTCGGCCAGCTTAGAAGGGTCAATAAGGGATTTCTGTGTAAGGCCGGCCATAAACGGAGAGATTTTCTGTGGTTGCAGGAAAGAAAATTGCTTGATTCCTCCATCAACACAGTCAGTGTTGATGGGAAAATCCCTCCAGCAGGACCATTGTGCTCTCACAGCAGGGGTGGGGGAAGCCGTCCATGCCTGCAGAACACAGTGATTATTGCTAGGGGCTATGGCGGCCGCTAGCAATAATTGCATGTAAAATCCAACAGGCTGGCTGTACCCAAGTTGATCCATCAATCAACTTGGGTACATTCAGCCTGTCTATACATGGTTCAAATCTCGGGAAGTTCCTGGCTGGTTTAAGCCAGTTTTGTGACTATAAAAGGCTGAGTTGCCAGCAGACATATTGACAGTCTGCTTTATCTATGATAGAGAAAGCATGGGGAAAGCTGCTGACAAAGTGCATAGGGAGAGACTAAGGCTGGCCATACACTATATAATTTTCATGTTCAACTTTCCTTTAGATTTACCAAAACCATATAATACGAGGTCAAACCTAAACACTTCCAGTTTGTGTGCAATCAGGCAGGCCCTTGCACTACATACATAGTTGAAGGTAAATCTAAAGAAAATTGAATAAGAAAATGATAGAATGTATGGTCAGCCTAATGCAGGGCTTGAAGGCACTGACAGTTCTTTAAAAGTATATTTAAACTCTTGCTGTCAGTCGCAAAATGCTGTGCATCTCGGAAAATTTGAGGGTGGAATGAAACAAAGGTTTTCAACTTTTTTTCATCCTTTGTTTCATCTAACTTGCTGATGTTCAGCGGCCACTTTACAGTCTATTCCTATCCACATGTGCTACAGTGATAACAGGCTGCATGTATTTATTTTATTTTATTGTATTTATTCATTTCATTATTTATTTATTTATTTACTGAATATGTTTCCTAATTTTTGCTGGCAGCTATTTTTTTCACAGGTCTTTCCTGCCAGCAAACCTTCAAACAAACGTGTTCTATTGAAAGCCTCCGATAGAGTCAAAGTGTCTGCTAAAGTAAATTCCAAATAAATAAATAAATAAAAAAGCAATACTTACCTTAACTTTAGATTTAGATTTTTGTGGGAGACTTGGAGACTATGCATTCTCGCTAAGTTCCAAACATCCAGCTATTCCAGGAGGCAGTGCTGGAGCGCGTCACCCCTGCCTCCCAAAATTGTAAGAGCCAGGGCCAAGGCAAGTATTTTTTCTTTTTTTAGCAACAGTATTTTTTTTTATTCACCTTTGAACTTTAGCTGCTTCCCATAAAGCACACCTTCTTTTTTTTATTTTAATATTAGCACATTATAGTTCAATTATCACAGTAACAAAAATGTGCAAAACCGAAAAACAAAAGCTTTGTGCACAGTCATGTTGGAACAGGAAGGGGCCATCCCCAAACTATTCCCACAAAGTTGGGAGCATGAAATTGTCCAAAATGTTTTGGTATGCTGGCGCCTTAAGAGTTCCCTTCACTGGAACTAAGGGGCCAAGCCTAAGCAATAAAAAACAATCCTAACCATAATCCCACTCCACCAAGAGTCCTGACCTCAACCTGATAGAACACATTTGGGAGACTGTGAGCCAGGCCTTCTCGCCCACATCAGTTGAAGTCTTTATAGACGAAATGCATGAGTTCTTTCCATGCCATTGCGTCTTTTTTTAATTTTATGCTTTTGTGATCACAGAGGAGATTTTTTCACTTGATGTAATTTATCTTGGAACCTATGTAAAGCCTTTTTATCTTAAATAAACCCATAAACACACCTTTTTTCACTATGTGGAGGCTTTTTGTTGCTTTTATGGATGCCGCTAACCATAAACCTACCCTACGGTTTTATGGTGGAAGGAGGCTTTCTACCATCTTGGACATTACCATCTTGATCCATACTTACCGGGTTGAGGTTGCTATCCAGAGTTGACATGTGCAAGTCTGAAAAATCTTTTTTTGTTGTTTTTTTCGGGGGAGTGTTGTTTTTTTTTTTTTTTTCATTTTTCAGTTTTTCGTTATGATCGAAATTCGTTATTTTGAATAATTTCATAAATTTGGAAACATTCAAATTCAGTTTGTTCCATTCCTATAGATGTGGTATTCGTTATTATCGGTAATTTGTGAATTCGGAAATATTTGAATTCGGTTTGTTCCATTCATATAGATGCGGTATTCATTATTAATAATAATAATAATAATAAGAAAACTATAGTAATGGTTAATAATTCCTTACGTTCACTAGCAGCCACATTTGAAAGGAAATTCCAATACCTACCTATAATTTAATAGTTTATAACTATTATTATAGTTTTTATTATTATTAATAATAAATAATAATAATTATAAAAACTATAATAATGGTTATAAACTATTAAATTATAGGTAGGTATTGGAATTTCCTTTCAAATTATATTGTTATAACTATAATAGAAATTACCCAAATGTTTTTTGTTCTTTAGGGTTGTCAAATTTTTCAAATTTTTGTTCTTTTGAATTTTTGGATTTTCATTCTTATTTTCAGTTTTTCATTCATTTGGATTTTAGAATTTCGGATTTTCGTTCATTCGGATTTTCGAATTTCGGATTTTCAGTTTTTCCAATTTTCATTCTTTTAAAAAATTTGTTTTTGGGAAAATTTGTGAAATGGATTTTCGTTATTCGGACGTTTTCCGAATTAACGAAAATTCCTAATTTTGCCGAAAAATGAATGCGGAATAAAACTAATTGCACATGTCTTATCCAGAGCTTTGCTATCACGTGCCTGTTTGATGCTACCGTCTGGTAAGCGTGTTTAACCCTCTCCCCTGGGTGGTGAATGTACACATGGCGGTGAACTTTAGTTCCATACTTCTGGATTTCCTCCCATCATTATATGTGCATTGATTCATTTTTAAATCACCAAGAGGACTGTACAACTTATTTTGCACCATTTGCACAATGCATTTTTTTTATTTCTTGAGACATTATCAATTATTTGGTGGTGTTCTTGTATAAAGTTTTTGTATATGTTAATCACATTGCAATTTATATATCACAGTATGTTGATATGCTAATGTTCAACACTTAATTTTTTAGCGCTACAGTGTTTTTATTTCATTTATTCACCCAATTTGTGTTAAGATTATAGTGCTAGCTGCTATTGTTAGCCTGTGTATAGTGCAGTATTTTTTATTATGTTTTCATCCACATCAGTGCCTGACCTCACAAATGCACTTCTGGAAGAATGGTCAAACATTCCCATAGACACTCCTAAACCTTGTGGACAGCCTTCCCAGAAGAGGTGAAGTTGTTATAGCTGCAAATTGCTAAATGTTATAGGGTACATTTATAAAGCAGTAAATGCGATGTTACCAAACATTTTTTGTAGGTTTATATTCCTGGTGCACATGTTTTAAATTACAGTAATTTACTGACCTTCAGTGAATGTTTGGTGAATGTAAAATAAAATATGTTTAGAAACAAAAGTGTCTAAAACTTGCAAAAAACAAAAGCAGCTTTATTCATATTATTCGACTGTTTGCTAAGGTTCCATGCACAATGGACGTTCTCTGGGCATCGGATTATGTGGCAGGAGACGCTGCTTAGAAAACGCGCTTTTAGCAGCGTTTTGTAAGCAGCGTTTATGCGCGTTTATATGCGTCTGTGCTTTTGAGTTCTTTTTTAAACTCCATTAGCTTCCATTGACTACAAAATGGTGGATGCTGATAAACGGCATTTATTGTCGTCCAGAGTTTTTTGTGGTCAGAAGAACGGCTCCTGAACGCCAATTCAGGGCGTTCAGATAACAGCCCATAAACACCACTGCTGTTAAACGACAATAAACGTCCATGTGTGTATGGACACATAGGATAACATAAAGGGGTGTTTATGGGCTGTTAAAAAAAACGCCAAAACGACCATAAACGGTCGTTTATCAGATACAGTGTGCATGGAGCCTAATGCTTTTTGTTATTGGTTGATGTTTTCAACCTGTTAAGCTAGTTATCGTTATTTTCAAAGATTCAATGTATGCTATATGATGAAGGATAACTGATGCTATGGAAATTGGTTAATAAAATTTCAATGCAAGAAAATATCTTACAATAAATATGTGAATGAATTCAATGACATTTATAAAAGAAAACTGAACAATACACTGCTTGATACTTATGCCTTGTTCTTGATAGTATGGGAACCCTGGAGAGAATGTAAAATTCCCAACACATAACCAATCACTGTAAATGACTATTTATAGGAAAGCTACTTCATAAACATAAAGAACCTGACACCATTCCTTTGTCATAGTGAGCATTTCTCCCCTCCTACCTTCCATTCCTTAGCAAGAAAAAGTGTTTGCTATACAGTATATATCCATACCTTCCAAATTTCTGAGATGGGAGAGAGGGACACTCCTTTAGCAACACAGTTTGTTAACCACATGCTTACTGGGCACTTAAACCCCCTTTCTGCCAAGGCCAATTTTCAGCTTTCCCTGAATAATAATTGCGCGGTCGTGCTACACTGTTCTCAAATACATTTTTATTATTTTTTCCCACAAATTAAGTTTTCCTTTGGTGGTATTTAATCACCACTGGGGTTTTTATTTTTTGCTAAAAAAACAAAAAAAAGGCCTAAAATTTTGAAAAAAAAAGACAGTTTTATAATTTGTTATAATTTTGAAAACAGGTAATTTTCCTCCTTCCTTGATGTGCACTGATGAGGCTGCACTGATGGGTGACACTGATGGGTGGCACTGATGGGCGGCACTGATGGGCATTGATAGGTGGCACTGAAGGGCACTGATAGGTGGCACTGATGGGTAGCACTCATGGGCACTGGTAGGTGACACTGATTGTCAGCATTGATCAGTGGCACTGATGGGCATTGATTGGCAGCACTGGTGAGGATTGATAGGTGGCACTGGTGGGCAAAGGTAGGTGGTACTGGTGGGCATTGGTAGGTGGCACAGATGGGTACTGATAGGTGGCACTAGCAGGTGGCACTGGTTGGCACAGAAAAGGCAGCGGAGGCTCTACCTGTTCGGGACCAATGTCCCTCTTACAGAAGCCGATGATCAGCTTTTTTTCCCTCACGTTGTTAGCGTGAGGGGAAAAAAGACGGCTGACGATCTTCTGTTTACATCACATGATCAGCTGCCATTTGCTGAGAGCTGATCACGTGGTAAGGGGCCCGCAGGGACTAGCAAACAGCGCATGCTCAGGGGGCCGTCAATTGGCTATAGCGCAGGCGCGAGAAGATTAGCATCCTTACAATGTACAATGATCACCCAGAGGGAAATGTTTTTTTTCAGCCTCCCCCCCCCCCTCCACTGCCATATTTGGCACTTTTAGGGGGGAGGGGGGAAAGGGTACCTGGTTTTGATATGTACCCACTCCTACTGCTGGTCAGATCGCCACGGTGATATGTGCAGAAGTTCAGCCCCCCTCCTCCCCCCTGCAGCCTTTTGGGACGCATCACAGGTCCCATAAGACTCTGGGATCATTCATAAAGCGCAGCATGGCTCGCGCATGCACAGTAGGAAACTGGAGGGAGACTGGAGCTCCTTTTCAACCACTTCAGCCCGGGAAGGCTTTCACCCTTTAGGACCAGAGCACTTTTTGCGATTCGGCACTGTGTCGCTTTAACTGACAATTGCGCGGTTGTGCGACGTTGTACCCAAATGAAATTTGCGTTCTTTTTTTTCCCACAAATAGAGCTTTCTTTTGGTGGTATTTGATCACCTCTGCGTCTTTTCTGATCACCGCTATAAACAAAAAAAGAGCGACAATTTTGCAAAAAAAAAAACAATTTTTTTTTACTTTTTGCTAAAGTACAAATATAAAAAAAAAATATAAAAAAACATTTTTTTCATCAGTTTTGGCCAATTTATATTCTTCCTCATATTTTTGGTAAAAAAAAAATCGCAATTGGCGTTTATTGATTGGTTTGCGCAAAAGTTATCGCGTTTACGGATGAAGAATTCATTTCTGAGGTTTTTATTTTTTTTTTATTTTTTACTAGAAATGGCGGCAATCTGCGATTTTTGGCAGTACTGCAATATTGCAGCAGACATGTTGGACCATTTTGACACTTTTTTGGGACCATTGGCATTTATACAGCGATCAGTGCTATAAACATGCACTGATTACTGTGTAAATGCCATTGACAGTGAAGGAGTTAACCTGGAGGGGGCGCTCTAAGGGTTAACTGTGTTCCCTCAGCGTGTTCTAACTGTATGGGGGCTGGGCTGGCTGGGGGAGGGGAGTGAGCACAGCTCCCATATACAGGAAGCCTGTGATCACACCTCTTCCCCCTCTGTCTGTTTACATACACGGACCTCCGTTCTCTCACTGCCAACGCAGGTAGCTGGCAGAGATCGAGTCTGACTGAGGTTATAACCCTCCCTTTCTCTATCCAAAATTTAAAAAAAAATTTGACCATTGGTTGGACTTTAGGTATTGCATGTGTTATAGAGGCCTACACATCTGTTCAAAATAAGGAACAACTGAGGGATTTAGTCAAAAATTAGGGACAGTCCCTCCAAATGATGGACAATTGGGAGGTACTGTATGTATATCTATACACATCAAGTGAGAATAGGCTTTTGTTACCCCCAAAGTCACTCAAATCTATTTCAGGTGATGCAATACATTATAAAATGTTACAGAGGGGAAAATAACTATTTGATCCCCTGCAGAATTTGTAAGTTTGCCCACTTACAAAGAAATTAATTTTTATCATAGCATATCAAAGCATAATCTTTCCCCCTCTGTGCTTGCCTGTAGGAATGGTGTTCTTAGGGTCATAGTCAGCATTTTTCTTTCTCCAAGCACAGTGAATCCCCTCCTCAAGAAGACACATGTACATTCATGCCAATGAACATCTAAATCAGGGATATGCAATTAGCGGACCTCCTGCTGTTGCAGAACTACAAGTCCCATAAGGCATAGCAAGACTGACAGCCACAAGCATGACACTCAAAGGCAGAGGCATGATGGGACTTGTAGTTTTGCAACAGCTGGAGGTTCGCTAATTGCTTATCCCTGATCTAAATGATTCAGAGAAGGATTGGGAGAAATTGCTGTGGTCAGATGAGACCAAAATAGAGTTCTTTGGCATTAACTCGACTCGCCATATTTGGAGGATAAAAAATACTGACTATGACCCTAAGAACACTATTCATACAGTCAAGCACAGAGGTGGAAACATTATGCTTTGGTGCTGTTTCTCTGCTAATGGTAACTTTGCCGCATTGGGCCAATGGACGGGACCATGAATTGTAAAATCTTGGATGGGAACCTTCTTCCCCAAGCCAGAACACTGAAGATAGGTCGTGGATGGGTCTTCCAGCATGGCAATAACCCAAAACATACAACCAAGGCAACAAAGTATTAGCTCAAAAAGAAGCACATTAGAGTCATAGAGTGACCTAGCCAGTCTCCAGACCTTAATCCTATAGAAAAATTATGGAGGGAGCTGAAACATCAAGTTGTCAAGAGACAGCCAAGAAACCCTCAGGATTTAGAGAAGATCTGTAAAGAAGAGTGGACCAAAATCCCTCCTGAGATGTGTGCAAACCTGGTAACCCACTACAAGAAACGTCTTACCTCTGTGCTTGCCATCAAGGGTTTCTCCACCATGTACTAAGTCGTGTTTTGCTTGGGGATCAAATACTCAATTTTTAGTATTTGTTTTATGTGTTTTTTTTCTGGATTTTTGGTTGATATTCTGTCTCTATCATTTAAAATACACCTATGATAAAAATGATAGACCCTTCATTTCTTTGTAAGTGGGCAAACTTATGAAATCTGCAGGGGATCAAATAATTATTTACCCCACTGTATTTTACTTATCAATAAAGAAAAAGCATTAGTGCAAAAAAAGGAGGTATTGGCAATGCCAGTATGTGCATAATCTAACATCAGTATGTGTTTGCACACATCTCACACAACTATATATTAGATTTAATCCATGTCAGCCACTGCTGTGTAAGCATACAGCCCCTCGTCCTGAGTAATTATGTCTATACAAAGATGCCATGTCACTATTTAACAGCCAGCAGGGAAACAGAGCTTCATTACCATGCAGTGCAGTGTATAAATAGCCAGGCTCTCATACAAAGCTTCTCTCACAAGGAGTCAGGCAACGTACACTGTTGTGTACACAAATAGTCCTTCACCATACAGAACAAAAGCACACCGACCTCCCCTTCCTTAATGCATAAGAGTGCTGCGCCTGCAAGGCGTCACATGCTAAAGCGTTTGAGTCCGTTTTCTTTAAATTTCAAAATGCATTCAAAGCGCAAATAATACAGTGGTAAAAAACAGCCACTATTCTGGTTGTCTAGCAATCTGTTCAACTGTACACGCTTTGGTTATACAGCGAGTAATCAGCATGTTAAAAGAGGGTACATCTCCTTCCGCATCATTCTCATGAAAATGTGCTGTTTTCATCTAATGGCACAGCTGTTTACGCCTTTTAATAATTCAATAAACAATCCTATCCGCTTACGGAGAGACAGGGTTTCTGATATGCAAATCAGCAGATATCTTAAATCAAACATCCAGAATAATTTATCTTTGCTGATCCTGCTTTAAGATCATTGGGAGCCAGCAGAAGTGTTGCTGTGTCTGCACCCGACCCCTCCAATACATCATGCAGAATGAAACACAGGGTGCAAGAAGGAGAGCTCCTATTGGTTCAAGGGAGCACAGCTCTTTTTATACACCTGGTTCAGATCAGCTCAGTTGATGTTGATTAGGGCCAGAGTCACACTGCTGTGATGCGTTAACATGTACTGTTTTAACCACTTCAATACAGGACACTTATTCCCCTTTCCTGCCCAGACCAATTTTCAGCTTTCAGTGCTCTCACAGTTGGAATGACAATTACTCAGTAATGCTACACTATACTCAAACAAATTTGTTATAATTTTTTTCACACAAATATAATTTTCTTTTGGTGGTATTTAATCACCACTGGGTCTTTAATTTTTTGTGATATAAGTGAAAAAGTGTGAAAATTACAAAAAAAACAAAAACACTTTTTAGTTTCTTTTATAAAATTTTGCAAAGTGATTTCTGTTCATAAATTTAGGCCAAAATGTACACTGCTACATATCTTTGGTAAAAATAACCCAAAAAGTGGTAAAAGTTATAGAGTCTACAAGCTATGGTGCAAATAATTGAAAATTGATCACGCCTTTTATTGGCTTGAGACAGGTACTCTGGTACACTGATGGGCTTGAGACAGGTACTATGATGGGCTGCAGATAGGTACTTGGGTACTCTTATGGGCTGCAGATAGGTACCCTGATGGGCTGGAGACAGGTACTTGGGTACTTTGATGAGCTGGATACAGGTACTTGGGTACCCTAATGAGCTGGAAACAGATACTTGGGTACTCTGATAGGCTGGATACAGGTACTCGAGTATTCTGATGGGCGGGAGACAGGTACTTGGGTACTCTGATGGGATGCAGATAGGTACTTGGGTACTCTGATGGCCTGCAGACAGATACTCGGGTATTCTGATGGGCTGCATGTAGGTACTCAGGTACTCTGATGGGTTGCAGATAGGTACTCTGATGGGCTGGTGACAGGTACTCGGGTACTCTTATGGGTTTGAGACAGGTACTCTGATGGGCTGCCAATAGGTACTTTGGTACTCTAATGGGCTGGTGACAGGCACTCAGGTATTCTTATGGGCTGCAGATAGGTGCTTGGGTACTCTTATGGGCTTGAGACAGGTACTCAGATGGGCTGCCGATAGGTACTTTGGTACTCTGATGGGCTACAGATAGGTACTCTGTTGGGCTGGAGACAGGTACTTGGGTACTTTGATTGGCTTGAGACAGGTACTCTGGTACACTGATGGGCTTGAGACAGGTACTCAGGTACTCTGATGGGCTGCAGATAGGTACTTGGGTACTCTTATGGGCTGCAGATAGGTACCCTGATGGGCTGGGGACAGGTACTTGGGTACCCTAATGAGCTGGAAACAGATACTTGGGTACTCTGATAGGCTGGATACAGGTACTCGAGTATTCTGATGGGCGGGAGACAGGTACTTGGGTACTCTGATGGGCTGGAGACAGGTACTCAAGTACTCTGATGGGCTGCAGATAGGTACTCTGATGGGCTGGTGACAGGTACTCAGGTACTCTGATGAGCTTGAGACAGGTACTCGGGTACTCTGATGGGCTGCAGATAGGTACTTGTGTACTCTGATGGGCTGCAGATAGGTACTCTGATGGGCTGAAGATGGGTACTCTGAGCTGCAGATAGGTACTCAGGGCTGCAGATGGGTACTCCCGAGTACATATCAGTGTGTGAGGAAGAGAAACCAGTAACGAGTTACCACCGTTTGCTGACATTTGTGACTGACTGTGATTGGGCACAGCTAGTCACGTGGTAAAGAGCCAATTTCATTGGGATGTGTCCGAGGGACACGCCTCATCCCCGATCACCACGCTGCGCTCCCCCGGGGGCCATACACGAGCGGCAAGAACGAGGACAACACATGTGACTGGCTGTGACTGGACACATCCGGTCGCGTGGTAAAGAGCCATTTTCATTTCATTTTCCCAGAGAGAGAGGAAGGGTTCCTGCTGGTGTCATTTTACAATGCGTCAGTAGGGAAGTGATTAAAGGCATTATAAATCTTCTTACCTGCACCTTGTGTTTTTCACCTGCATAAGATGTACATTGATCATGTAGTTTTATGGTGTCTTTTGTTTGCCCTATATGCACAGCCTATAGTAAAGTAAATCTCCACATTCTGGTGTCAGAAATTCCTGTTTGCGTTCAAACATTAGGCACGTTACTGAACCATCACTGCTACATATTGGTGGCCTGAGCAGGATCCGGAGCACTGAAATCAGGGGTACCAACAGTCAGAGTCACCTGGGTGCAGAGCAGAAAGTAATCGCTGTGTGTGACTGTATGGTGAGCTGTTATATCATTGGGACTGGTGAGCTGCTATTGTGGGGATTTACTATCCGCTGCTAGAAAAACTGTCCCTTTTAAGAACTGACTATAGAGCTATATAGTATCCTTTTTGCTGCCTGCAGGCTTGAGTGGGACAATTCTCATGTGCACCAAAGGTACAACTGGGTACCAACGCTAGCCGGCTGAAGAGTTAGACTAAAGATTAACCTTATACAGCAATTACACAGTGACCTTTACTTATTGCCTATGCCAAGAGGTACCTCTCAGGGGACATTGCACCATATTCTTGCCATCCTCCTAGAGTGCACTTTAGACTAGTTATAATAATATTATTCACGTTGCAGTTAATGTTTATATGCACTGTTTATTGCCGATCTTGCTTATTTATTAGTTGATTCCACTCTAGTGGTACAAAACTCTAGCCTAAGTCATTTCAGCCTAGAGAACAAATTGTTTAGCAGACTGTGTCTGAATCTTTCCTCTGTGTGCTCATTTATGCTCAAACCACCATTAACTCTAGCTCATACAATACAATAAGTTAAGTTACCACTAAACGGTCTTGTGTCTATTTCCTGATTCTAATTCACAGTCAAGTTAAAGGTATCCAGACCCGTGTTTCTTTAAGTGTGTGCAGTAACTTTTACTTAACTAAGGTGGTTGTTGGAGTCAAGGCGCAGAACAGAGAACCCAAATTACCAAGCAGCTCCTTCAGGGGTTAGTGCTACACAACACCAAAATGGGCTGCTCTAGAGCAGCTTGCTTCAACACACAAAAACATGCTTTAACATATGCACAAGTGAAAGGAAGCCTGAGGCTGGGTTCACATACTGTTTCAGGTCCGATTTCAGCTCAAATTTTTGGCTGAATTCGGACCTGAAACGGACCAAAAGTCGCACCGCGTTTTTGGGAAAAACGCACCGGATCTGCTGCGGAGATATGTGAACCGGCTCCATAGAGAGCCGGTCAAAATCTCCTGCTATTGCGAATTGGATGCGGGGAACCCGCAACCAATTCGCAATGGTGTGAACCCAGCCTCAAAGAACAAACTGTAAGACGTTTAGTTATTTTAGTATGCTTTTTAATTCAACCAAAGAAATACTGTCACTATGTTAATCAACACGTCTACTCAGTTTATCTAATCCCACACCTTGGAGTGAGTAGGACTTTCAGAATGCATTTTGGAGGGACTACAGCCACCTGTCTATCAGTTTGTGCCGCCCAAATTTTCACTCACTATAGTTATGCTCAGACCAAACTGCATAACTTTGATCATACTGTGTTGACTTGCATTGGTATGTGGCTGGTATGTGGAGTTTTTATTTCAACTGACTGGAAAGTCAGCATAGAGGTTGAAGCACCAACAGTACAGC
Source organism: Glandirana rugosa (assembly GCA_018402905.1). Classification (NCBI taxonomy): domain Eukaryota; kingdom Metazoa; phylum Chordata; class Amphibia; order Anura; family Ranidae; genus Glandirana; species Glandirana rugosa. The sequence continues at coordinate 651,067 of BLSH010511794.1, read as the reverse complement.
AGGCAGGACTTTTTCTCAGGGCACTATATATAATGCATTTGTGTAAATACAACTGAAAACAGCATATTTCTCCTTTCCTTGTATTGGGCTGTGTTTGAAAATGCATTTAGTCTGGAACATTGCCTTGAATTATTTGTCTTGGAATGATCAGGGCTGTGTAGAGTCATAAGTTTGGATCACAGTACAGTATGTGGTTGCTGTTCTAAATGCCAGTATTAAAAATATGTGAAAGTGGTAGACAACAAACTGTCTGTATTTACAATATGTGCTAAAAAAGGTCCTCATCTGAGAGAAACACCCCTCTCTTACATTTTTAAAGTCTGAGAACAGCCACTACCTACTATTACCTTTATTAGCCAGAAAAGCCTCTTCTCTGGCCAACTCTGATTTATTTTTACTTTGCTACTAGGACCCAATTTCCCCTGACATCATAGCTAATCTCCACCAACTGCCAACCACATCCAGGGAAAATATCTTACTGACTGCTGAGGCCTCTGTTTTCTTGGACAAACTGATTTAGCCATGAAGTTAGGAAGGGTCAGGTCCTAGCAACATACATTAAATTAAATGAGAGGGGCACACCCTTTACATCTAACCTAACATGTTATTAACAAACAGTAAATACGTTTTAAAACAAGCCCTCACTGATGACCTCTGTGGCTGTGGGCACTGTGGATCAATTCATATATAAAAATCACAATAGAAGCTCTAAAGTCATCCAAGTCATTCTTTTAGCAGCTTGACTCTCCCTAATACCCGTTCCAGCAGTGACTTGGCAGCCTTGAAGCTCCTAATCTCTAATGGAAATGCAGAGCAGGTGCTCTGGTAAGGGTAGTGGGGAAGCAGGGTGAGCTGATAAGAATGTCTACTGTCCAATTTGAGTATTAATTGATCCACAGTGCCTGCAGCTACAGAGGTAAGTGGGGGCTTGATTTAAAGCCTGTTTGTTTCTCATTAATGCTATTATAATAATTAAATGTCCATAGCTCGTACACGGGTTCACTTTAACAAAATGTCCTGAATCCTGTGGGACATTATATTCATTTTCACAATGTATTTCAATTATTTCAAGCCTACACCTATTATTCTGAATGCCCTTTAAGTTTGTAGAGGAGATTTTTCAAGTAAGTTTATGTTGTATTGTCAAAAATAACTATCATTTGTATTATCAGAATGCTAATGTTATAAAAATGAATGTACAGTATCTCACAAAAGTGAGTACACCCCTCACATTTTTGTAAATATTTTATTCTATTGTTTCATGTGACAACACTGAAGAAATTACACTTTGCTACAATGTAAAGTAGTGAGTGTACAGCTTGTATAACAGTGTAAATCTGCTGCCCCCTCAAAATAACTCAACATACAGCCATTAATGTCTAAACTGCTGGCAACAAAAGTGAGTACACCTCTAAGTGAAAATGTCCACATTGGGTCCATAGTGTCAATATTTTGTGTAGCCACCATTATTTTCCAGCACTGCCTCAACCCTCTTGGGCATGGAGTTCACAGAGTTTCACAGGTTGCCACTGGAGTCTTCTTCCACTCCTCCATGATGACATCACGGAGCTGGTGGATGTTGCGCTCTTCCCCCTTCCATTTGAGTATGCCCCACAGATGCTCAATAGGGTTTAGGTCTAGAGACATGCTTGGCCAGTCCATGACCTTTAGTCTCAGCTTCTTTAGCAAGGCAGTGGTCATCTTGGAGGTGAGTTTGGGGTCGTTATCATGTTGGAATACTGCCCTGCGCCCAGTCCCCCAGGGAGGGGATCATGCTTTCCTTCAGTATGTCACAGTACATGTTGGCATTCATGGTTCCTTCAATGAACTGTAGCTCCCAGTGGTGGCAGCACTCATGCAGCCTCAGACCATGACACTTCCACCACCATGCTTGACTGTAGGTAAGATACACTTGTCTTTGTACTCCTCACCTGGTTGCCGTCACACATGCTTGGCACCATCTGAACCAAATAAGTTTAACTTGGTCTCAACAGACCACAGGACATGGTTCCAGTAATCCATGTCCTTAGTCTGCTTGTCTTCAGCAAACTGTTTGCGGGCTTTCTTGTGCATCATCTTTAGAAGAGGCTTCCTTCAGGGATGACAGCCATGCAGACCGATTTGATGCAGTGTGCGGTGTATGGTCTGAGCACTGACAGGCTAACCCCCACCCCTTCAACCTCTAAAGCAATGCTGGCAGCACTCATACATCTATTTCCCAAAGACAGCCTCTGGATATGGCACTGAGCATGTGCACTCAACTACTATTGTTGACCATGGTGAGGCCTGTGCTGAATGGAACCTGTCCTGTTAAACCGCTGTATGGTCTTGGCCACCGTGCTGTAGCTCAGTTTCAGTGTCTTTGCAATCTTCTAATAGCCTAGGCCATCTTTATGTAGAGCAACAATTCTTTTTTTCAGATCCTCAGAGAGTTCTTTGCCATGAGGTGCCATGTTGAATTTCCAGTGACCAGTATGAGAGAGTGAAAGTGATAACAACAAATTAAACACACCTGCTGCCCATTTACACCTGAGACAGTGTAACACTAGCGAGTCACATGACACCGTGGAGGGGAAATGGCTGATTGAGTCCAAATTTGACATTTTCACTTAGGGGTGTACTCACTTTTGTTGCCAGTGGTTTAGACATTAATGGCTGTGCGTTGAGATATTTTGAGGGCACAGCAAATTTACACTGTTATACAAGCTGTACACTCACTACTTTACATTGTAGCCAAGTGTCATTTCTTCAGTGTTGTCACATGAAAAGATAGAATAAAATATTTACAAAAATGTGAGGGGTGTACTCACTTTTGTGAGATACTGTATATGCTGTAACCATTGATTTTCTTTAGGTATTTTTTCACATGTAATCCCTTCTATTTTACTCTTGTGTTTGTTTCTTTCAATATTTTTTTTTTCTGTAAACATTTTCTGCGCTAAGTCTCTTCATATTTTTCATTAAAACAATATTTAAAAATAGCTAAGCTGAATCTCTAAATGCTTTAATTAGAAATGTAAGAACCTCTGCCTCTTTAAAGCTACAGTGTTGTAAATTTTGTTCCATTCCTGTCTGAGCGTGGCAGTGAGGGATACAGTTGTTTTTTAACGTCAAAATTGCAACAGCGGATGATGTAAAAGTACATTGCACCAATTTAGATTTTGTTGGCTGTAATCCACCTTAACCGCTTGCCGACAGCTGATCGGCAATTGACGGCGACAGAGTGGCTCCTCTGCGCAAAACGCCGTCATCTGACGGTGGCTGCGAGATCGCGCACGCGCCGCCGGAGGCGCGCCCGTGCGCTCACTGTGTCCGGGGAGGGCCAGGGAGCGCGTGCGGAGGATTCGATCTCCGCCGGCCACCCGCGATGCCCCCCCCCCGGAGTGTAAGTAAACACGGACCTCCATTCTGTGAGGGGGGAAGGGCTGTGATCACAGCCTTCCTCTACATGGAAGCTGTGATCACTTCCCTTCCCCAGCTAGGGCAGCCCACACACAGTTAGAACACGCCCAGGGAACACAGTTAACCCTTAGAGCGCCCCCTGCAGGTTAACCCCTCAACTGCCAATGGCATTTACACAGTAATCAGTGCATTTTTATAGTATAAATGCCAATGGTCCCAAGAAAGTGTCAAAATGTTCCGACATGTCCGCCCTAATATCGCAGTACCGCTAAAAATCGCAGATCGCCGCCATTACTAGTAAAAAATAAAAAAAAAATAAAAACCCCAGAAATTAATTCTCATCATCCGTAAACGCGACCACTTTTGTGCAAACCAATCAAAAAACGCTGATTGCGATTTTTTTTATCACAAATATGAGGAAGAATATAAATCAGCCAAAACCGATTTTTGGATTTGTATTTTAGCAAAAAGTAAGAAATGTGGGTTTTTTGCAAAATTGTCGCTCTTCTTTTGTTTATAGCGGCGATCAGAAATGACGCAGCGGTGATCAAATACCACCAAAAGAAAGCTCTATTTGTGGGAAAAAAAGGACGCAAATTTCGTTTGGGTACAACGTCGCACGACCGCGCAATTTTCAGTTAAAGCGACGCAGTGCCGAATCGCAAAAAGGGCTCTGGTCATAAAGGGGGAAATCCTTCCGGGGCTGAAGTGGTTAAAGTGGATGTAAACCAACCACCCACCCAGTATAAACTAATGACACAGTATTAATGTATATATACATGCAAGCCTCCTACATCTATTCCTACCTTTCAAATGTTCTTCCTGTAAGCACTAGCAGCTCTGTAAAACTCTGAAATCAGAGGGTGCCTGTGTTTGCTGGAGTTTGGTGGGTGGAGTTGGCGA
>BLSH010511794.1:628897-639566 GCA_018402905.1 Glandirana rugosa | reverse complement strand
GTGTATAAGAGACAGCATGTACTGTGACACTACCCGCATGGATTGTGCCCTCCTACTAATAAATATATGTTTAATTATATAAATTATTTATACTTCAATTCTTAAGAGTAGGTGCATAAATTGGGGCAGGCTGGTAGGGGCCCAAGTGCAGTACTTTGCCAGGGGCCCATGATGCTATTAAGACGGACATACGTTTAGCCACGTAGAAATAGGCAGGCTTTACCCACATATGCCCATACAGGAGAATTGTTTTAGGCAGGATTGCCCAACTGTGCCTACTAGAAGCTTAGTTTCATGCAGAGAATACACATGACTGAGCCCTATACCCATACAAGAAGACCTCCATTGACCTGCGTGTGTGAATAGCTGCATTCACCTGAGCAGCCGTGTGAATGTAGCAGGTTCACCCAGTGACCTTGTCCCTCATACACTGGGTCACATTCACCTCAGAGCAGAGACACGACTCCTGTAATGTGATTGGCTGTGGGGCCCACACCTCCCACAGCGAGTGTACAGCATTCATTCCCTGGGAAGAATACTACAGCATGTACAGTGTAGAGCAGCCATGCAGCATGTAGCCTCCTCCGCCCCCTGCCATGTGCTCTGCTGACATAACTTCCTCCCGTCAGGTGACAGCCATCCCCACACACACACACAGGCTGTACGCTCATCAGTGGGCGCAGGCTGCCCGGTTTCTCGGATCATGCAATCCGCGGCCGAGCCGGATCACAGAGACGAGTGCTGGAGCTCGGCTGTGAGTGTTCGCTCAGGGGCGCCGCCTGCCTGCCGCTCCAGCTCCTTATCTTCACGCCGCCTGCTGCTGCAAATCCAGCTGCCGCCGCTGCTATAAGAGGAGCGTCTGTGGAGTCGCCTGGAAGTGCACGTCTCCTGTGTCCCCGAGCAGACCCCAGCTCTGTCAGTGTATATGAGCGCCGCCTTCACCCGCACCGCCTTCACCTGCACCGCAAGCACACACCTGCTCCTCCCGGGATTACAAAGGGTGTCCTTCCCCCTCCAGCCGGCTCTCTGGGGGGTGCAGCGAGATGAACAGCTCGTGTCTGGGGGTTGGCTTCCACCTTCTACTATTCCTGCTCCTTACGGCTTGTCTGCTCCGGGTCCATGGTGAGTAGAGGACTGGGCAGCCATTCATCAGGACTGCAGGGGGTTAATCTGCTAGGTGGGCCCCCGGGTGGTGGGATGGCACCCATTGCTGTCACGTTTGGCTGCCTTCTCTCTCCATAGCGGCTGCCATGGGGGCTCCTACCCATCCATATTCATGTGTCTGTATACTGCCACCGGCACCTGGCCGGCCTGACCTCCCTGTCTACTCCATTCATTATTTTATGTCTTTGTTATTGCTAAACAATGGAGCACCGACCGACTATAGCTCACCTCCTCCTCCATCACATCATAGCCATGCAAGCAGTGACAGATCACAAGGGGATCTCTTCAGCTGATGGAGCAGATCTAGGAGCTCCAGTGTTATTGGGTAATTGCAGCAGATCTGTTCAGCTGGTATAAGCAGATCAATAGATCACCTGCAAGTGAAGTGTTAAATGGTAAGGAAAGGGATATGTTCCTGTGATCTGATGCATCTGCTGGAGTGTTAAATGGATCAACTCAGTGGGCACATCAGATCATAGTAACTGAGGTGTTAAATGGATCAACTCAGTGGGCACATCAGGTCATAGTAACTGAGGTGTTAAATGGATCAACTCAGTGGGCACATCAGGTCATAGTAACTGAGGTGTAAAAGGGATCAACTCAGTGGGCACATCAGATCATAGTAACTGAGGTGTTAAAGCAGTGTTCCCCAACCCAGTCCTTAAGGCCCACCAACAGGTCATGTTTTCAGGCTTTCCCTCACATGAATCAGCTGTGGTAATTATTAAGGCAGTGAAACTGATCAAATCACCTGTGCAAAATAATGGAAATCCTAAAAACATGACCTGTTCCTGTGATCTGATGCATCTACTGGAGTGTTAAAGGGATCAACTCAGTAGGCACATCAGATCATAGTAACTGAGGTGTTAAATGGATCAACTCAGTGGGCACATCAGGTCATAGTAACTGAGGTGTTAAATGGATCAACTCAGTGGGCACATCAGGTCATAGTAACTGAGGTGTTAAAGCAGTGTTCCCCAACCCAGTCCTTAAGGCCCACCAACAGGTCATGTTTTCAGGCTTTCCCTCACATGAATCAGCTGTGGTAATTATTAAGGCAGTGAAACTGATCAAATCACCTGTGCAAAATAATGGAAATCCTGAAAACCTGACCTGTTGGTGGGCCTTGAGGACTGGGTTGGGGAACACTTGTGTTAAAGGGATCAACTCAGTAGGCACATCAGATCCTAGTAACTGAGGTGTTAAAGCAGGCTTTCTCAACCTTTTAACCCTAGAGGGACCCCAAAAGTTATTTTCATATCTTGTGGAACCCTTACTAAAACCAATTCATTAGGACTCAATAGGAATCATACCCCTTATATTGGTGGTCAATAGGAAGAATGTCCCTCTTAAAGTGGTGCTCAGAATGCCACCATTAAAGACCGCTAAAAGATATTTGGTGTGGTGCTGAACCTTTAACTCTGTAGGCATCATCATATAGGTAGTTCATCAGCCACAGCTCAAGGAACCCCTAGCAACCTCTGGAGGAACCACAGGGCTCCACGGAATCCTGGTTGAGAATGGCTGTGTTTAAAGGGATCAACTCAGTAGGTACATCAGATCATGGTAACTAAAGTGTTTAAATGGATCAACTCAGTAGGTAACTGAGATCATACGGAGTAGGTAACTAATGTGTTAAGGGATCTGTTCAGCAGATGCATCAGATCATAGTAACTGAACAGATCTTTAACTCCTCAGTTACTATAATCTGATGTACCCTATGAGCTGTTCATTTTAACACTTCAGCAGATGCATCAGATCACAGTAATGGTCTGGCCATACATTTATACAATCTTCTTGTACAATGTTCCTTTTAGAATTGCCAAAACCATATAATATGAGGTTAAACCTAAACACTTTCAGTTTGTATGCAGTCAGGCAGGCCCTTGTACTACATAGTTGAAGGTAAATCCTAAAGGAAATTGAATATGAAAATTGTATAATGTACAGCCAGATTTAAATGGTAATTAAAAGGACGAAGGCCTTGCTCAGTCTTTGCTCTAATTCATCCCAAAGGTGTTTTATTGGGTTGAGGTCAGGACTCTGTGCAGGCCAGTCAAGTCCCTCCACTCCAAACTCACTCATCCATGTCTTTATGAACGTTGCGTTGTGCATTGGTTCACAGTCCTGTTTGAATAGGAATGGACCATCCCCAAACTGTTCCCACAAAGTTGGGAGCATAGGATTGTCCAAAATGTCTTGGTATGCTGACTCCTTAAGAGTTCCCTTCTCTGGAACTAAGGGGTCAAAACAACCCCACACCATAATCCCCCCCCCCCCCCCCCCTCCACCAAATGATTTGGAGCAGTGCACAAAGAGGTCCATAAAGACATGGATGACTGAGTCTGGGGTGGAGGAACTTGACTGGCCTGCACAGTCCTGACCTCAACTCGATAGAACACCTTTGAGATGAATTAGAGCAGAGACTGCGAGCCAGGCCTTCTCGTCCACATCGGTGCCTGACTTAACAAATGTGCTTCTGGAAGCATGGTCAAACATTCCCATAGACCCTTCTAAACCTTGTGGACAGCATTCCCAGAAGAGTTGAAGCTGTTATAGCTGCAAAGGGTGGGCCAACTCAATATTGAACCCTATGGAATTAAGTTGGATACACACTATACAATTTTCTGCAGAATATTTTTTTTTTTCCTTCAGATTTACCAAAACCATATGCTATGAGGTCAAACCTTAAGAGTTTCAATGTGTATGCAATCAGGCAGGCCCTTGAACTACATGGTTTTGGTAAATCTAAGGGTAATTGGACAAGAAAAGTTGTATAGTGTGTATGGGGTCTAAGACTGGGATGCCATTAAAGCGGTTGAGAAGAAAAAAACAACCTTGAAGACAATAGCATAATGGGCTAGTATGCACCACATACTAGCTCATTATGAAATACTCCCCTTGAAACGAAGATCCGACCAGGCTGCTCGGTCCCCTGAGAGAGCGGACATCTTCCCTCAGATCTTGCTTCCGGGTACACGGCTCTGGCGCTGTGACTGGCCGGAGGCATGGGAGCCCGTTTTTCCGGCAGGGACATACACGGCGCATGCACAGTGACGCCGCAGCTGCTTGGAGGGGGAATATCTCCTAAACCTGTACGGAGATATTCATTTTACCTACAGGTAAGCCTGCCCCAGTGTGAAAGGAGCCTAATGGTGTTAGTTTGGGGAATAGTGCCCTGTCATTGGTAGTGGGAGGAATAGTGCCCCAAGGGCCAGATAAAGGCAAGCAAAGGGCCACATCAGCCCCTGGGGCACAGTTTAGGGACCACTGGTATATGTAAACCTTCACATTGTAACGCAACCCATTCAGTTTAAAATAGAAATGAAAGGCAAACTTTGTGTATAGATATAAAAAAATTAGAAATGCATCTCTTTTTTTCCTTTTTTTTTTTTTTTTTTTTTTTTTTTTTTTTTTTTTTTTTTTTTTTTTTTTTTGTATAAGTGATCAGAGAACTGGGGTAAGGGAAACAGCTGCACACGGATCTTTCCAGTGAATGGCTGTGCAGGGGGTTGTCAGGAAAAGTCTGATCATTGGAGAGCAGGCGGAGTTCTCAGCACAGCTAGAAACTGACAATGTTGTGCTCTCATGCCTAGCATGGTCCGTTTTGGATAGGAAAGCAGAGACTGGGAAGAACACCAGGGATTTCACACAAAGGAAGCAATACAAAGAACATGATACTTTTCATACAAGTACATGGTACAGCAGGCACATATCAGGAATATGGAATGTTAAAATATTCTTTGAGGATACATCAGATCACAGTAACTGAAGTGTTAAAGCGGAACCAAACTCTCCAGTACTTTACAGCCATAGAGGTTGCCATCTTGGCCTCTGTTTGATCTGTAGTAGCAATAGTGCTTCACATGTGATCAGTTATGAAACCAGCCATTTAATGGCTTGACAGTTCTGTTGAAGGCAAAAGCCAATGTGACAGTTATCGGTCTTTGCATGCCTTGAATTTTACTGTTTGTGAAACTGTTAAATCAATGGGTTTAATTCTGCTTTAAGGCAGATGCATCAGATCATGCTAACTGATTTGTTAAAGGGGTAACAAAGGAGGTTTGTACAGTGGATACTCAGATCACAGTAACTGAAGTGTAAATCTGGCCATACACTATACTATCTGCTTCTACAACCTCCTTTAGGGTACATTGGCACCAGGTGTGGTGGGACTGTTAGGTGGATACTCCAGCACAGCCCCAGTGCAAGACAAGGCAAAATGCCTTGTCTCTTATCTGCCTGGCTCAAACCAACATGTTGCAGTGGTGTGTGGGCGGCATGCTCTGAAAAAATGTGTCTGGCCATATGTTTCAGCACAGTGCAAGGCAAGCCACCACCTTGTGCCATGCGGTGGCCAATAGAACTAGATGAAATGTCATGCTGACATTTTATCAATAAAGTTCATTTTAAAAAAGTGAACAATGTGCACCTCAATCAGTGCATCGGCACTGCGGTTATTCAGCCAGATCACGCTAGTGACTGTTGTAACACAGCTGGTGTGGATTAAATGGTTGCCAAAATTATGGAATATGAAGGCAAAGCCAACTAACCCAATATCAAATTGGTCTGCTGTACTATAAAGTTGGTGGATCTAAGATTGTAGTATCAGATTGTAAAATGTATACTGGCCCTTTAAAAAAGGGGATCTGTTCAATTAATACAGATCAGTTGATTGATCAGATCCCTTTTGATTGAAGTGTAATGCATATCAAAGGGGAATCTGATAAGTTGACACATCACTTTGTAGTCGGTGAAGTTTTAATGGGTAATAAGGGGATTTATTCAATTGCTCATCAGATTAAAGGACGTGGAAGTGTTAAAGGTGTAATTGAGGGGATCTATTCTGAAAGACTACCTCTGACCAAAGCAGTCCTCTTTATTGCTGGTGACATTCTTCTGTCACTAGCACAGGCAGTAAGCAGCATGCTTGTACTTTGGATGGTTACAGTAAAAGCTTCTATTTGAGTCTTGGGATCCAATGTGGGCACATTGTGAAATTATTGGCTGTCAGTGAGAGTGACAGCCTCATGTGCTTTGTTTGTACTTCCAGTGCCTTCTGTGGGTGAAAGTCATTCGTTTTGACCCTTGGAAGGAGTCTCAAAGCAGAGCACATTGTTTTTAGACTTGTCCAGAAAGGATCTCAAGAAGCAAAGAATTGCTATCCAGATACTTGGGTATTTTGGGCTCCTTTTTTTTTTTTTTTTTTTTTTTTTTTTTTTAGAACTGTCCAGCATAATTCTAGTCTACAGGTCTAGTAGCTGGATCTCTGTAGTTGTGCTGATTAGACCATGACCAGCCTGGCATTCTCTTGTACCAGACATGACCTGGCGGGCTTCCTGCATGCCTGTGAATTAGGTTGGCTTCACAAGTGCTCACAAGAAAGGGGATAATGCTGCGTCACTATTTAATAAGACAACATTTGCTACTGTTGCATCAGACATTTGGAAAAAACTGTTACAATGTGAATGCATGCTGACTGCAACCCTTTCCTGGACTGCTTTCATCTGTATTGTTCAACCCTCTCTAGGGATGTCTGATTTTTGCAGGCTGTTCTCCTATGCTGGCTTTCCAATGTATTTTGTCCCTTGGCTATATTTTGCGTTAACAAGCAGCTTAAATGAGCATTGCTGTTTGACTTTGGCTTGATACAGACTTCCCTTTTGTTTCCTTCTGGTTGGAAGGTGGTCATCAGACCCTTGTAACAGGTTACTTGTTTGGTTTGTGTGGGGTTGGGTTCCTAGCATGCCTAGGCAAATTTCATACATTCCCAAGTCTCTTTGGTAGGGGAGGAGAGGTTTTCTTAGCTGAGCACATCCTGTCTGTATGCCTGAACTAAGGGCAGATGGATTCCAGGAAATGCTGTGTGAATGTGCCCTTAAGATGGCCATCGCAAGAAAGTTATTGCTGAGCAAAAAACCATGGATGGGTGAGTTTGCTTTGCATATTAAAAATTAATTAAATGGCATTTTTGATTTGTGGTTCTGCTTTAAGGTGGGGCTGGTCCTTTCACCCCACACAAGTTTCCAGAGCGCTTTTCTTTATCGATCAGTAAGCCATGTTGTAGGGCTTGGCTTTTGGTGTGTGTGTGTGTGTGTGTGTGTGTGTGTGTGTGTGTGTGTCTCCCAAGTTGCAGGACAAGCCGTTCCCCATTCTTTCCAATGAGTACCGCTCATATCTGTACGACTTCAAGTCGTGCCGACTTCAAAGTAGTCCCTGCATTACTTTGGCCCAACTTTGATGCAACTTGAGGTCCATAGAGTTCAATGTTTAAGCCCTCAGTCACATGAAAATCGCACTGAATAATATAGATGTGATTTCTGTACAACTTTGTAATGTGTTTTCATTGTGCCAAAGTTGCAACAAAGTCGTACTGATCCAAAATCGAGGTAAAATCGTGTCGCACAAGTGTGAAAGGGGCCTAAACCAAATCTCCGTGCAACCTCTAAAAATTCTTTGTAGCTTATAGCATAGGCAAGGACTAATACAAAAACTTCTGCGCTACTATGTTTACAGTGTAAATATATGTGTCTGGTTGCTGGGGGTGTTTTTTTTTTTTTTTTTTTAATGTAAGGACTGTTGTGCCCATGGCAGATTTGGGAAGTAGGAAACCTTATTTCCCTGTAGCCATGTGGCATGAAATTCAAACCTCCTGGCAGTTTAAATCCCACATGACCATGGGGGCACTACATTGAAGATTCTAGGGCACCTTTCACCAATGAGTGTTGATCCAAGATCAGCAAAAGTGGGCTAAATGTGGCATGAACAAGCTTCATGCTTTTGAATACTAGTGCCAGCTTCATTGGAAGTAATGGTTCCGTAAAACTTCATGGTCTGAATGCCATCTGTTTCAGTAGATCTGTTAGTAAGCATCTATCTTGTATGTCCGAATCTTTCACCAGCCGCTTAACTCTGTAGCAACTGGTATTTGGGACTTAGGACAAATAAGGCTTCTTGTTTGGCTACGAGCTTGGCAGACTCTGAAAAAACATGACAATGTTCCCTGTATATGCTCAGTGTAGACAATTGTTCTAATAAGGGTGCTTGTGGCAGGATTAACACATGGCTTATTAGCATTTGTGTAGATCTCTTGGTTTCCCAGGAAAATCCACAGATCGCTTGTACATTTCCTTGCTTTAAATGGTCATGGTATGGGCCTTCTAACCAGTGGCTTTTTTTTAGTCTTCCTTTTTTTTTTTTTTTCTCAAATGGGCAGTATTGGTTAGGGGCAATTGCAGGTTTTAAACTGCTTGTGTGGGTGTGTTCTACAATTTTTGTAACACTTGTGCTGTGCATTAGGCAGTAGACCCACTCTGCCATTGTTGATCACTGTAATTTCATGATTGAAGATATCTGACGCAAGGATCACATGCTCCTAACAGACATGGCCATGCTATCAGTAAAGTGCATAAACTTTATGGACTATACTTGGCAACCCTAACTTGTACAACTAATATTCACATGCCACCCACTTATTCACCAATGTAACATGCATGCTAAAGAAGCTGATTTTCATAAATGAGTTTGCATTAATAGATCTATACACCATTGTAAATTGGGAGACCATTATTAAAGTGGTTTATAGCAGGGCTTGACAAATTTGCCTTGAATCTAGGAGCCGGCTAAAAGTTAGGAGCCAGTTTTTTATAGCGTAGTGTGGGGTTGTCAGCGCCAGGGGTAAGACAAGTAATTTGCGCCCCTAACCCTAACTTGCTCACAGCAGAGCAGCCAGTCAATAACTCCACCGTTACATCAGGGTTATAGGCTGGCCAGAAAGAGTGACACTAAAAAATCTGTTATAGGGGGGAAACTCCTTATTATGCCGAATGCATTGTGACTGCGGCATGTAAAACGCCCTCATCTCATGCCTAATGGAGCATAAGGGTGGCAAAAACATGTCTCTACTGCACATTATTACCACCCAACTTGCACATCTAAACAAAGCCTTAGTGACATTGTAAATAAAATACAAAAAAAAGGTGAAAAGTATTCCAGCGCTGCTGATCTTCTGCTGCCTCTTTGCAGCCACTTCCTGCCTACATGTCTGTCCCCCACAGTGACTTTTCATTGCTCTGGTGGGTTTCCGGTCACCATGAATACTGGAGCCCAGCTGCACATAGTGGTAATTGCTGATGGTACACAGGGCTTTATCACCATTTTGTTGCATAGAATAAAGGTCACGTTTCTCGCGGTGTGACATCATCTTTCATATTATACAAAAAAATAATGGGCTAACTTTACTGTTTAGTTTTTTTTTTTTTTTTTTTCATTAACCACTTCCATACAGGACACTTACACCCCCTTCCTTACCAGACCAATTTTCAGCTTTCAGCACTCTCACACTTTAAATGACAATTACTCAGTCATGCAACACTGTACCAAAACAAAATTTTTATCATTTTTTCTCACAAATAGAGCTTTCTTTTGGTGGTATATAATCACTGCTGGGTTTTTTATTTTTTTCAATATAAGCGAAAAAGTAGCGAAAATTTTGAAGAAAAAAACACTTTTTTTTAGTTTGTATTGAAAAATTTTGCAAAAAAATTTTTCTTCATACATTTGGGCGATAATTTATACTGCTACATATCTTTGGTAAAAATAACCCAAATTAGTGGATATTATTTATTCTCTGTGAAAGTTATAGAGTCTACAAGCTATGGTGCCAATCATTGAAAATTGATCACACCCGATGTACTGACCACCTATCTCATTTCTTGAGACCCTAACAAGCCAGGAAAGTACAAATACCCCCCAAATGACCTTTTTGGAAAGTAGACATTCCAAGGTTTTTAGTAAGGGGCATGGTGAGTTTTTTGAAGTTGTAATTTTTTTCCCACAATTCTTTGCAAAATGAAGAATTTTTTTTTTTTACACAAAATTGTTAAACAACAAGTTATTTCTCCCACACAGCATATGCATACTTGCAATGACACCCCAAAATACATTCTGCAACTCCTCCTGAGTATGGCGATACCCCATGTGTAAGACTTTTGCACAGCCTGGCCACATACAAAGGCCTAACATTGAAGTAGCACCTTTAGGCGTTTTATGAGCATAAATTACACATCTCATTTCTCAGCCACCTATTACACTTTTGAAGGCCCTGGAACACCAGGACAATGGAATTGCCCTCAAAATGACCCCATTTTGGAAAGCAAACACCCTAACTTATAATTTATGAGGCATAATGAGTCTTTTGAACGGTTCATTTTTTTCCAGAAGTTGTTGGAAAATGTGGGAAAAAATGAAAATGCATTTTTTTAACACAAAGTTGACCATTTATACGATATTTCCAACACATAGCATGTACATAGCAAAAATGACACCCCAAAATACATTCTGCTAGTCCTCCTGAGTATGGCGATACCACATGTGTGAGACTTTTACACAGCCTGGCCACATACACATTAAATACGAGTATCTTGCGGATTTCCACGACGAAGTTACAACCCGAGACATACACCGGTCCGACACATTTTCAGAGTGTGTACACCATAGCGGTATG
>BLSH010511794.1:593082-605906 GCA_018402905.1 Glandirana rugosa | reverse complement strand
TACGTCGTGACTGCCTGTCTAGACCACCAGGTAAGTGACATAGTGCTCAGGTCCACCTTCACTCAGTGCCACCTTCAGATGCCACCCTAGACCACCAGGGAATGAGCCCCTATTAATGTATGTGCCCACACATCAGTGCCCACCATTGCCACATACCAGTGCCCAGTGCTGCCTATGAGTGCCAATCAGTGCCGCTTAGCAGTGTCCGTCAGTGCTGCATATCAGTGCCCATCAGGGCTGTATATCAGTGCCACCTCTCAGTACCCGTCAGTGCTGCTTATCAGTGCCGCCTAACAGTGCTTATCGCTGCATATAAGTGCCTCATCAGTGCCGCCTCATCAGTGCCCGTCAGTGTAGCCTCATCAGTACCCATCAGTGGTGGAGAAAATTTACTTATTTACAAAGTTTTGTGACAAAAATAGAGAATTTTTTTTTTTTTTTTTTTTCAAAATTTTCGGTCTTTTTTTATTTGTAGCGCAAAAAATAAAAACCGCAGGGGTGATCAAATACCACCAAAAGGCTATTTGTGGGAACAAAATTATAAAAACTGTTTGGGTACAGCGTCGCACGACCACGCAATTGTCATTCAAAGCGCAACAGCACTGAAAACTGAAAATTGGTCTGGTAGTAAAGTGTTCTAAGTGCATAGTATTGAAGTGGTTAAACACCTCTTGGTTTTGTGTTCGGATGGCTACCTGCTCTTTGAGATTATAGTCCGTAAAGCAGCATACAAGGTCTCTGGGAGGGTCTACATCTGTCATGCAGCCTCTCCAAGAGATTGTGTGTGTTTACTTGCGTTTTGTAGACCTAGGGGATTTGATCATGCGCTACCGTCTCTGGTATCCCGCTAATGCATACGTTTCTTCGGCCCCAATTGTTGAGATCTTCGCACTTCCACTGCATAGCGATTTAGCTGGTACTGCTATCGCGCTCCATGTTGGAGCTCTTGTATGTCAGCGTCATGGCAGCCTGCTGCTCTCTCAACTTCCTCAGGCGGTCCGACAATTCTCAAGTTCGGTAACTGTTGGTTAGGGCGCCCTTGATGTCTGAGGCTATTGACTATAAATCCGCCATCTTTGGTACTTGCTGGATAAGAGTGAGTAATGTATCCTGATCAGCCTTCTGCTTGGGCTTTTGGTTTCCATCTGATTTTTGTCTCCGCTACATGGTTGACGGTGGTGGGGAGGAATGGGGTAGAAGCCTCAGCTGTTGAGGGCTGCATATGAAAGCGCTTTGGGAGATTTCTCCCTAGTTAGTGTTCGTGAAGGGAAGCTGGCGTCCGATTTTGCCAATCTGTGTTTTTAGGGTGCTTTTGTGGCGATTTAGCCGCCTGCTGTGCAGGAGCTCCCAGATCAAGTGGCCGTTCTCGCACGCCAAACCATGCCCCCCCACCTCCATATTTTAAGCCTACTGACCGTAACTCTTATATTTCTAAAGGCAGTGGTCATCACTTACCCTGGCTGGAAGGTGTCCCTAAAGGACAATACCTCCACATTAGGAGAAACTGTTCTGTTGAGATGTTTGGTGAACAGGCTAGAGTCTTGAAGTGTTTAAGCCACTTGTATAAAAAGTTCCCATCCACTCTGTATTATAACACGTTGCACTGTGTCTGTGTTTATAACACAGATAATGTATGGCGCTAATCAAGGGCGCAACATATCTCAGTGAGTGACTTCTAAAAATTAACTGGGTAAAGATTAGTAAATTCAGTGATTTTAAAGCGCAAGGTGACTGGTTAATTATAACCGCGGTACTAGATCTCCTAACGTGCAAGTCTGCATACAGGGCACAATCCGATGTGATGTCAGGGGTGGTCCCAGTAGGCTAAATGTTGGCGAGAAAAATTATTCAGCCCCTTTACTTTCATTGCAGCAAACTGTCTGTCTGTCTTTCTGTCTTTCTGTCTGTCTTTCTGTCTTTCTGTCTTTCTGTCTTTCTGTCTTTCTGTCTTTCTGTCTTTCTGTCTTTCTGTCTTTCTGTCTTTCTGTCTTTCTGTCTTTCTGTCTTTCTGTCTTTCTGTCCCAATGTTGACCTCAATGACTAATAATGATAAATAGAATCCACCTTTGTGTAATCAAGTCTCCGTATAAATGCACCTGCACTGTGATAGTCTCAGAGGTCCGTTTAAAGCGCAGAGAGCATCATGAAGAATAAGGAACACACCAGGCAGGTCCGAGATACTGTTGTGGAGAAGTTTAAAGCCAGATTTGGATACAAAGAGTTCCCAAGCTTTAAACATCCCAAGGAGCACTGTGCAAGCGATAATATTGAAATGGTAGATTTGCTGTGGTCTGATACTCCGAACACCTGGCCGTCCCTCTAAACTTTCAGCTCATACAAGGAGAAGACTGATCAGAGATGCAGCCAAGAGGCCCATGATCACTCTGGATAAACTGCAGAGATCTACAGCTGAGGTGGGAGACTCTATCCATAGGACAACAATCAGTCGTATACTGCACAAATCTGGCCTTTATGGAAGAGTGGCAAGAAAGCCATTTATTAAAGATATCCATAAAAAGTGTCGTTTAAAGTTTGCCACAAGCCACCTGGGAGACACACCAAACATGTGGAAGAAGGTGCTCTGGTCAGATGAAACCAAAATCTAACTTTTTGGCAACAATGCAAAATGTTATGTTTGGCGTAAAAGCAACACAGCTCATCACCCTGAACACACCATCCCCAATGTCAAACATGGTGGTGGCATGGTGGAGATTTGTCTTCCAACAAGACCATGATCCAAAACCTAAAGCAAAATCTACAATGGAATGGTTCACAAACATATCCAGGTGTTAGAATGGCCAAGTCAAAGTCCAGACCTGAATCCAGTCGAGAATCTGTGGAAAGAACTGAAGACTGCTGTTCACAAACGCTCTCCATCCAACCTCACTGAGCTCGAGCTGTTTTGCAAGGAGGAATGGGCAAAAATTTCAGTCTCTCGATGTGCAAAACTGATAGAGACATACCCCAAGCGACTTACAGCTGTAATCGCAGCAAAAGGTGGCGCTACAAAGTATTGACTTAAGGGGCCTGAATTTTGCACGCCCAATTTTTCAGTTTTTTTATTTGTTAACCACTTCAATACTATGCACTTAGAACACTTTACTACCAGACCAATTTTCAGCTTTCAGTGCTGTTGCGCTTTGAATGAGAATTGCGCGGTCGTGCGACGCTGCACCCAAACAGATTTTTTATCATTTTGTTCCCACAAATAGAGCTTTCTTTTGGTGTCACTTGATCACCCCTGCGTTTTTTTTATTTGCGCTACAAATAAAAAAAGACCGAAAATTTTGAAGAAAAAAAAAATTCTCTATTTTTGTCACAAAAATTTGTAAATAAGTAAATTTTCTCCATCACTGGTGGGCACTGAGGCTACACTAACGGGCACTGATGAGGTGGCACTGATGAGGCACTTATATGCAGCGATGATGAGCACTGTTAGGCGGCACTGATAAGCAGCACTGACTGGTACTGAGAGGTGGCACTGATATACAGCACTGATGGGCACCGATATGCAGCAATGACTGACACTGCTAAGCAGCACTGATGGGCACTAATAGACAGCACTGATTGGCACTCATATGCGGCACTGGGCACTGGTAGGTGGCAATGGTGGGCACTGATGTGTGGCACTGGTTTGCATTGATAGGGGCACTGGTGGGCATATACATTAATGGGGGCTCATTCCCTGGTGGTCTAGGGTGGCATCTGAGGGTGGCACTGAGTGAAGGTGGACCTGAGCACTTAGTCACTTACCTGGTGGTCTAGGGGGGTCTCCCTGGTGGTCCAGATCGGCTCCCTGGTGGTCCCTGGTCGGCTCCCTGGTGGTCCTGGGTGGGCACATCAATGGTGGTCCCTGGGCAGGCTCCCTGGTGGTCTAGGGTGGTGATCCGAGGGAGGGCTGTGCTGATAAATCATCAGCACAAACCCTGTCAGGGATGCAGCCGATCGGCTCTCCCCTCATCAGGTCTGCAGACCTGAGTACAGGAAAGCTGATTGGTCACGGCTGGTCACATGGTAAAGTGCTTCGGATCGAAGCACTTTACCGAGATCAGCATTGCGGGGGGGGGGTCAGACTGCCCCCCCCCCCCCACACTACCGATCGCCGCGATGCGCGCCCCCCCCCCCCGGGCGCGCGGCGGCTTGTTATCCTGAGGACGTCATGTGACGTCCAGTCAGGATAACTCAGCCACTTCCCGGCCGTCATTCTGCATACGGCGGTCGGGAAGTGGTTAAAGTTTGAAATATCCAATAAATTTCGTTCCACTTCATGATTGTGTCCCACTTGTTGGTGGTTCACAAAAAATTAGTTTTATGTCTGTTTGAAGCCTGAAATGTGGCAAAAGGTAGCAAAGTTCAAGGGGGCGGAATACTTTCGCAAGGCACTGTAGATGCCTATGCCCCAGAACAAGTCTGATGTAGGACGAAACAGGTCGAGCTATGTCATTAATTTTCGTTACCGCGTTCCAGTTGTATGCCATGCTCTGAGCGGTGGATTTGTGTGCCCATTACGTCCGCTGTGATGTAAGTGCATTACCCTCTTTATTTAAATTATTTTTTTTTCTTTTACGGGTTCACGCTATGTTGGCTTTTCTTTCCCAATGGGTTTCAATGTAAATGACTCCTGACCTGTAGAGGTATCAATCTGGATAGATGAGGGGGTTCTTCTGCCCCTCCTAAAGATGATCCAGGCCTCTAAGGCATATATGCGATAAAAGCCTACTTTTTTTTTTTTTTTTTTTTTTTTAATGGTTAATGGGTTAATTTTCTCCCATCTGTCATTATCTGAGGAAATGAGCATGTTACCTTTCCTGTTAGAAAGGAGGACAAGGTGTGCCAGACCCGAGTACAGTAAATTAGACCACAGTTTATTTAAACACAAGCTGAATGGGTACTCACAAGGCATAAAAGAAAATGGTCATGAAACGAGCAGAAGCCAGGTGGCTGTGTCGCATTCCAATGGATCTTTCGGTGCGGAGTCCAGGATGGAACAAGGAGGGAAGATGGCAGGTCAGATGGCCGAGCCATCTGTGTGGACTCTGGAACGCACAAGCGCCAGGGGACGAAAAACAGAAGTTCGGCGTAGCCGGAAGTGACACCAGCATTCAGATGAACCAATTGGGTGACGCATTTCAATACATCCACGTATTTTCCTCAGACCCTAGCTAGAGGGAAGAGGAGCACCGTTATAGGTAGCCCAAATAGTGTGTGTGTGTGTGTGTGTGTGTCGCCCATAGCAAAAGGATGGTTAGAAATGATCTTGTCTCCAGGGGGAGGGAGGGACATGCATGTAGCTATACAACCATCTCTACAGGCATGTGTAATCCCAAACCTCTATAGTAGCAGCGGTATGAGGCCCACAGGACACTGGTGGGTAGTACAATTTCCTCCATGTTTAGAGTGGTACTCTATACTTACTGTTCCACTGGAGACATGAGGTACCATGAGTTCTGTGGAAAGATAATATATATATATGTGTATGTGTCTCAGTCATTCAGATATAAATGAACATGGGCATATCATGCCGGGAACTCATGGCGTGTAGTATATGTATACATGAATGAATCTAGCGCTAGTAGGATACTAAATAACTGTATTAATTTTGATTTCTTCATTAAGGCCCGAAGATAATTTAGGATGAGAATCCAAAAAGTTTTCTGACTACACAACCTATGAAAACATTCAGCTGGGAGGTATGTGTCTGGGATGGATTTGATGACCCATACCTGCAGGCCATCCGTACACCCTGAGTGGTGTTTAGAGAAATGGTGGGGGATGCTGAGTATAGGTTCGCCCTCAGTAACTGACCTGCGGTGCTCGCCAAACCTGGCCCTAAGGGTCCTCCCAACATGGTAAAGACCACAGGGGCAGGTCAGACAGTACACAACGTAGGTGGTAGAACAGTTGTGAAGGCTTTAATGGGGAAAGTGATCTTTCCACGGGTAAAGGATTTTTTTTCCATGAGGGACATGTGCGCAGGTAAGACGATGCTTTTTTACAGCGATACTTGCCCACTAAGTACCAGAGTGAGTTGCTTGAGGGAACTAGCTTTGGTAGAGGATTTGATTCTACTTGGGGCAATTTTTGCTTTTGATTCTTTTATTTCTGTAAGCAAATTTTTTTTTTTTCCATTTTCTGGTAATGGTTATGATATTGAGTAATGAATCTTGTAGCAGCTCCCTGGGTATTTTCCTTTGTGCTGGGTAAGACATCTATTGCATAATGATGTGCAGCTTCCTGGACTAGTGGCAGTGGTTACCCTTTGTCCAGGAATTTCTTTAAGGCCTCACTTTGTATAACCTCTAATTTGGTGCATTTTCTCCTGAGGAACTGGCTTTTTGGTACATTACGGACCAATCTAGGATGATGGCAGCTGGTAGTGTAGAAAAGTGTTCCCAGCAGTGGGCTTAGAGTAGTTTTTAGCAATGATCTGGGATTCGGAATGGTATGGCTACAGATCCAAAAAGCACAAAGTCTCAGGGTCAGCCACAGAGGTGAAGGTCAACCCGAAGGTGTTAGAATTGCAGAAGGCCACAAACTGCAGGGAAAGATCCTGGGGACCATCCCATATGATTATGACCTCGATATAGCGCCCATAGAAGATCAAATGCTCAGCAAAGGGGTGGTTCCAGATGTACCTGGTTTCCTAGAGTCCCATGGTGATGGCATAGCTGGGGGCAAAATTTGCCCCCATAGCTGTGACCTGTTTTTGTAGGTAGTAGTCACCATTTGAACTGGAAATTGTGTTCCAGGCAGAATCTAGTCACCTGAAGGATAAACTCTGCCTGGCTAGGAGGAAGGAATCTTTCCCATTAGTCATGGCCTCTTTTGTGATACCTTAAGTTTATAGACACTAGGGATGCACTGATATATCAGCGGCTGAAAATGGGGTTATCTGTGTTTGACGAGGGGCAAAAAAAGTGCTGATAATGGCATGCTGCGTCCCTATTGACTTCAATGCAAAATAGCCAGCCACATTAATTTACCAAGGGGGCATCTAACATGGCAGAATAATTTATCACTAGGATTTCTATTAAGGAAGATGTACAAAAAGTATGGACTGTCAGAATTATAGTTTTCAGCATTGGTGACTTTCTTCTTTCCCCTTTTTATTTTTTTTTTTTTATTTTTTTATTTTTATGGCTCAGGGACATTACAATGGAAAGTCCACATGCAAAGTTTCAGATGCTCACTGAAGGTTCTACCTTCTGGAATACAAATGCTCTATATTTGCATGTAGTGTGGTTAACACGACGGAGTCCCCAAGCTGCCACATCTGGCCCACTACACGATTTTATGTAGTTTGCGGCTAGGGTCAGTGGCATGTTCTTAATTTACACAGACTGGGGATTAAGGTCAGCAAAGGCTACCTATGGGCTCCATTTCAGCCAAATATCCCACACCCACTTTTGTATTACAGGAGTCTGAGTGGGACCCTGATCAAATGGAGGATAATGCAAAATCTACGTTTCTCATACTTAGAGATTTGAAAGACCCCTAAACTAGATTATCTGTGCAGTAAGGAGTGCTCCCAATTATATTTTGTTTACTTTGCCCTCCTAAGGATTGTTTAGAAGTGACTGGACTGGTTATGACATGGGTGGAGAAGATGCTCAGTTAGAATTTTTTGGAATGATATCCCCTATTTCTGATGACTGTAGTCATTGAGGAAATCCCTGTGGGGACACTAATTTATATCTGGACATCTGATCCCTTTCTGTTCTCCTCCCTCCCTCCCTCCCCTCTCTTCTACACAGGGTGGATTTGGTTTAAATCAACCTTTTTTTTTAAAGAGCAACTGTCGTCTGTCTTGCAGTGGCTCCTCCTCTGACCCGCTATTGACTCACCGAGAGTCCCATTCATTTTAATGGGGCAGCTGGTGATGTGTCAGTGACAAAACAAGGTGAGGGATGTGGTGGCAGCAGTTGAGTGGATGAACATAACAGGTGCTGCTATGATGGATCCGAAATGACAGGTGCTCTTTAAATGTAACTTATTCCTGCTGGTAGTTAGAATCTCTAATATTTGCAAACAAAATGAAGGTTTCCTATTTAGGCTCCATGCACACTGTATCTGATAAACAACCGTTTTTTTTTTTTTTTTTTTTTTTAACAGCCCAAAAACGCCACTTTGTTATACTATGTGTCCATGCACACACGGACATTGTCTATCAGCAGTGGCGTTTTTGGGCTGTTATCTGAACACCCTGAATTGGCATTCAAAAGTCGTTCTTTGGACCACAAAAGCCGGTAAACGGCTGTTTATCGGCGTCCGGCGTTTTTTGCAGTCAATGGAAGCCAACGAAGAAAAATGCAGACGCCGCTAAACTCTGCTTACAAAACGCTGCAGAACGTTTTGTAAGCAGCGTCTCCTGCCCAATGTTGAGAGCCCAGATAGCGTCATGTGTGCATGGAGCCTTAGAATGAGCTGTCAGGTTAGTAAAACGGTGAGATCCGAACTGATTCAATCATACAGTTTGTAGTGTACATAGATTTGCAAAACCATGGGATAAAGGAATATTCCTGACCTTATCTCACGGTTACTGTGAAATTGTGTGAATGCATCAATGCATGTTATCTCTGCTTGCAGAGCTTGGATTCAGTGAATGAGTTTAGAAAAAAAGTACATATTGCAGAATATACAGCCTCATGCTACATAATGAAGCTCCATTTCATGCTGAATAAACTCCATTATTGTATCTTAAATGGCAAGCTATCTTTAGATGGTTTACTCCAAAAGCATTTTTTCAAATTTGATAAAAAAAGTGTCCAGCCTGGTTCTTCATAAACAAACCTGGATGGTCCCGATGGAAACATGAGTGCCCTCCCTGGAAAAACTACTTTAGGACATCTTCTAAAAGATTGAAACTACAGAAGTCAGTGTAGACCAGTCAATGCCCTCCATTTTAATCAGAATTTTTAGTACAGTATAGTAAACTTTTGAAATTCTAGTTTAAAACAGAACATGTATAGCTGTTGCTGAACTGAATTTTGTTTCTTTGTAGGAACAAGAACATTGTGTGACGAGCACCAGTTTCAGTGTGGTAATGGACGTTGTATTACGGAAGTTTGGCGGTGTGATGGAGATGAGGACTGTGCTGATGGATCAGATGAAAGCTCATGCAGTAAGTTCTGTTTCAATCATTTGGTTTTGAACAATAAAGGAAATGTTTGGAAGTACAAAAATAGAAAAACAATTATGTCATTGCACACATTCAACCAATTCTGGGATATTGGTAATAAAGACTAGAAAAAAATACTATGTGGGTGCATTTATACCTCAGGAAGGTGTGTAACCTAGGACCATACAATGGATAACCTTGTTGCCAGATAGAAGGAATTGAGGAAAGAAGGAAAAATGTAGTGTCTTGTGCATCTGGAAACTCACTCGATCACTCGCCTTATTTCCATTAGACATCCATTATTTGTAGATGTGGTATGGAAACCCTGGCTCACCTATCAGTTTGTCTATCCTGTAATAAACTCACAATTTTTTCATGCGCATAATCCAGGTCCATTTACGTTTCTTCAGTGCCAAATATGACTGGACTCTTCAAGGCTGTTGTAGCAGCTATCTTGGTTGCTAGAAATATGAAGTGACTTTGAATTTGTGTATGTAAAACATAAACCTAAAATATGTACACAGACTGGTAGTTTTAAATATGGAAAGGCAGCTCTATATTCCAACTAGGGTAGGTACCCCTACGCATTTCGACTTGCGAGTCTTCATCTGGGGGTGCTTCTCTAGAGCAATATACAATGCATCTGTCCAAAAACATACAGTACAGGTGGTTCACGGGTTACAAACAAGATGGGGTCTGTAGATTTGTTCAGTTGAATTTGTAAGTCGGAACAGGTACACTTTTTTTTTTTTATTTTTTTTTTTTTTTCTCTTTGTGTAGCTTCAGCCAAAAAAATATTTTTAAGCTTTTTGGATAGCCTAGGAAAGGGTTAACACCCCTGTAATCTTCTTGTTTTGCTGTCTGTGCCCCTGTTCAGAAGATTTCATCTCCCTTCCTGTCCCAATAATTGGATTTTGAAAATTTTCAAAGTTATTGTGGAAACAAGGATTGGTAAAGCATCAGTGGAGACTCCTTTTCCCATAATAACTCTTACAGGAGTGAATTTCCCTTCCTAGGGGTAGATTTCCTCTCACTCTGTAAGTAGGAGTCGTTTGTAAGTAGGAGACCGCCTGTAGTGAGTAATGTACAACAATTGCATATACACAATATTACAAAGGATATAAAGAAGAAATTGCATGGCTTACTCTGCATAGTTAAAACGTGTATGTACATGTGAGGAACACCTAGACCCCTCAATGCTTCAAACCCAATAGCGAGACACTAGGGACATGGATGTTTGGATATTTTCTAAAGTTGACCAAGAAAAACCTCTGTATAGTTGTGTAAATTTGTGGTGATTTACCTGTATGTATAGGACTGGTAAAAACAGTTACCAAAGGAATCCAAAAATGTGGATAGAACAGTATCCTAGTCAGTCAGGGAAAATGGCAGTGCCTCTCGTCACCATATCCAAAAACAGGCAAAAAGTTACCCAAAGTCCCTTTTCACACTGGGGTGATTTTTGTGCTTAAAATAGTGCCCTTATAGTAACTGAACCCCGCCCCCCCCAATCCACCCCAGTGAGAAAGCCCGAGTGCACCTCCCCCTCCCATTGAAATCAATGGCAAGCGGCTGCACACCACCTCATTGGAAATGCAGTGCTCTGGCACTTTTTGTGGGGGGTTAAAAGCTCCCCACTTCCGCCTGCATAGCAGCGCCATAGCGCTTTACCACTATCGCCCACCTCCCCGCCCCAGTGTGGAAGTGCCCAGCAGCAGATTTTCACAGCGCCCATGAGCATAGTGAGAGGAGCATGCAAGCTAGTCTTGTCTTTGAGATAGCCAATATCTGCCAATGGAAAGATTGAATATAGATCAATGGGTTACATGATCCAATGAAG
This sequence comes from Glandirana rugosa, assembly GCA_018402905.1. Classification (NCBI taxonomy): domain Eukaryota; kingdom Metazoa; phylum Chordata; class Amphibia; order Anura; family Ranidae; genus Glandirana; species Glandirana rugosa. The sequence goes on along the minus strand of BLSH010511794.1, from coordinate 594,948 downwards.
GAGCAGAAGTGAAGCTGCCTCCAAGGCAGGAACCAAGCCCGCCATAAGCTTCATGAGGCATATACAGGAGCCGCCATGGTGTTGCTCGAAACCATTGTTGCAGTCGATACCGTATTCACCGTACCTGCATCTTCGCCACAATTGCGATGGTGAGGCAAAGTTCAACAACTCTGCAGATGAATTAGACATGATTGTTAGAGGTTATACCAAGTTCTTGGGTGCTGCCACCACCATTGCTTGTAGGGGAAACCGGTAACCTACTGTGAATGGTGGTTGGAGGAGGGGGGCTGCGGCGAGATTACCTGGAAGTGGGAGCAGGTACCTGTCAAACTGTGGCACTGGGGGGGGGCAGATAACCCTCCTCCTATTCATATTTAAATCGGTATTTATATTTAAATACCATTTTTGATTTTAGTCAGCTAAAAAAAAACTTCTAGATTCTACTCAAAGTGCAATGGGGTTAGTTAAATTGTAATGCATTTCTTAGATTTTTAGTCCGGGAGTAATGCGTTTAGAAATTCTTACATTATTCATGGTATTAAAGTGTCGCTAAACTCACAACAGTAAAATCGGTCTGTATATGCAGAATAGCATGCTTGTTCTCGCTGTGGAACCCAGTGGGTTTATCCTCTGTATTGTGTAAAAAGCTCTTTGATCCTACATGCACAGGTCCTCTTCCGACAGTAGTAAAGCTGCACATGCTCAGTTTGGTCTCTATGGCTAGAGAGCACATTTCCTTGAGCTGAGCTTTTCAGGTCACATGTTATGGACGTCACACTTGTGGGCACATATACAGATCCTAAATGACAGCCCAGTCCCTCCCTCTATGCCCAGTAAACTAAAGAACAGTGGGTGGGATGCCACATCTTGATGGATGATCTGCCTCCCATCACAGCATGAGGTTACAAGCTGTAGTGGAAATCTTCTCCTACCCGACCACTCAGCACTTGGGCAGTCCCTGCAGTTTATCATGTGACAGTGGTTTACAGATCAGGCAAAAAGGTGTATATAGTGGCAGTATTTTAATGTAAAAAAAGTAGAAGCTGTGGTCACTTGGGGCTGAGGGGTGAACTGTTTTCATATTACTGGGTTTAGTAACACTGGATGCGCTCTGGGCATCGGATTATGTGGCAGGAGATGCTGCTTAGAAAACATGCTTTTAGCAGTGTTTTGTAAGCAGCGGTATTCACGTTTATCAGCATTATTTGAGATTTATTTATTTATTTTTTTCTTCAGCTTCCATTGAACTACAGAAACCACTGAAACTGCCGTTTAGTGCCGTTTAGTGGCGTTTTATCAGTGTCCAGCATTTTTTTGTGGTCACCAATTCAGGGCGTTCAGATAACAGCCCATAAACGCCACTGCTGTTAAACGACAAACGTCCATGTGTGCATGGACAAATAGGACCACATAAATGGGAGGTTTTTTAAACGGTCGTTTATCAGTTTCAGTGTGCATGGAGCCTTAGGCCTCATGCACACAGGATGTTTTTTGACTGTTTTACAGCAGCTGTTTTTAGCTGCAGATGTTTTTTTCTACAGACCATAAACTCTCCATGTTATCCGATGTGTTCATGCACACATGGGCTGCTATCAACTGTTTTTAGCAGTGACCTTTTTGAGCTGTAAAAAAAACCCCAAAACCAGTGGGTTCTGAGACTTTTTTCAGCTATAAAAATGTTCAAATGTGCAAAAAACAGATTCTCCCCCCCCCTTTGGATGTTTTTAGATCAATTGAGGGGAAAAAAACGCTGGCCCTTTAAAAACTCGCAGAAAACGCCAGTAATATAACGCTGGTAAAAGCTCAAACTGATAAGCTACTGACGTTTTTAGGACCTTTTTTTTTTTTTTTTTTTTTTTTTTTTTA
>BLSH010511794.1:577810-589601 GCA_018402905.1 Glandirana rugosa | reverse complement strand
ACGCTGATCCACGTGATCCAACCGTATGGTTCTGACCGCTCCGGTTAGGCGTCGGTGATCTTACTTTTCTTACGGGAGCCGGAACTAGGGCGCATTGTCGACGCCGTCTTCAATCTCCCCTTTCCACATGTAGTCTACCATGACTGGGGTACCCCGGTGGTCTCGCAGACACCACAGGGTTCGGGACCGGTGCTTGGAGACGTGGAAACAACTCGGCTCTGCGGTTGTCCAGGTGGACCCCTCACAGGGTCGCGTCTGGATGTCAGGACGAGTGGTAATAACCGTGGGTACTTCAAATACATGTATCTATCTGTAGTAATATGTTGGTTAATTTGATACATTTCCTTCAGTAGATATTCCACAATATGTACATAAACTTCATGGGTGCCAATAATGGTGAGCAGGACTGTAGGTCTGCGCTGGGACACTCCCCAGGTGGACCTGTTGGCGTCTCGGCTCAACAAAGGTGCAGAGGTTCGTGGCCAGGGCTTGGGACACCACAGACGCTCTGGTGGCCCCATGGGGTCAGTACCATCTGATGTACACCTTTCCCCTCTAACTTCTGCCGCAGCTGTTACGCGGGATCAAGGCCGAGGGCATTCTTTTCATTCTAGTGGCTGCGGATTGGCCTCGCCAGTCTTGGTATGCCAACCTAGTGCACCTAGTCGCAGATGTCCCTTGGTGGTTGACTGTCTGAGAGGATTTGTTATCACAAGGGCCAATCTTCCATCCTGCTTTTACCGTCGCTGGCTTTGACTGCCAGGTGCTAAAGGACAGGGGTTTACCTGTATCAGTGTTTCAAACTCCATCATCGAACATGGAAAGCATACCTTTCCTGGTGTGAGTCAGATGTTTACCACCGCTCCTTTCTCCGTGGCAAGGATTTTGTTCAATGAGGGGTGGAACATAAATTGGCTTGGGGGCACAATCAAAGGACCGATGTCGGCCTTGGCTGTTTTCTTCCAACGTGTGTGTTTCCCAGGCTGGCTCCAGTTCATGTTGAGCTTCTGCTGCTTTTTAGTTGGCCTTTGAGGCTTAGACATTGGATGGCTGTCCCTCCCCTCAGGTGTGTTGGGTTTTATTTATATTTTTCTTGGCACTGCTTTGGAAAATCCCAATGGTAATGTTTTTTCAAGGAAGCGATGTGTCAATGAAGCGAATGGGATTTTTGACTTGCTGTAAAATCCTTTCCTCTGAGTTAATTGACAGACACAGCACCCCCCCCCCCCTCTAAGGAGTTCCTAATATTTCTGACACTGGTTGTTACTAAACTGAAGACCTGCAGTTGTGCTCATAAGTTTACATACCCTGGCAGAATTTGATTTCTTGGCCATTTTCAAAGAATATAAATGAACACTATTTCTTTCGTTCATGGTTAGTGTTTGGCTGAAGCCATTTATCAATCAACTGTTTACCCTTTTTAAATCCTAATGATAACAAACTACCCAAATGACCCTGATCAAAAGTTTACATACCCCAGTTAATACCGTGCAGTGCCCCCTTTAGCATCAATGACCGCTTGTAGTCTTTTGTGGTATTTGTATCTTCTCAGATGGTAAAGCTGCCCATTCCTCTTGGCTCAAGCTTTTTCAGGAACTGGAGGCTTTTTGCTATCTTGCATGAACTGCACGTCTGAGATCTCCCTAGAGTGGCTCAATGATATTGAGGTCAGGAGGCTGACATGGCCACACCATAACCTTTGCTTAATTCTGCTGTAGCCAATGACTTGGCCTTGTGTTTTGGATCATTGTGATGTTGGAATAACCCAGTAAATCCCATACGCAGCTTCCTGGCTGATTGCAAATGTTCCTCCAGTATTTTTTTGATTTCTGGCAAGATGAATGAGATATATTTACCAAATTTTCCCCAGTCTTCCAGGACAGCCCTTGAGAGATGGAGCTCATCACACCTGACAGGAAACACATTGCACAGCTCTTTAAAAGGCGGTCCCTCAGGCATCTGGTCAGTTTTTTGTTTCCTCAGCCGAGGAGACATGTTGCAGAGGAACCGTCGTTTAAAGAGGAAAAGGAGTAGGGAGAGCTCCACCGCTCAAGGGCTGCCGGGGAGGCGAGACCGGAGCCAAAGGAAGTACCTGCCAGAGCTGCAGAGCGCATCAGAGGCAGCAAGGAAAATCTCTCCTATGGCCACGGGTTCCCTCCGCATGGGTTTGGAGATCCCCGTCCCCTCACTCCAGAGCCCGGCGAGGGAGCGGGCGGCGGTGATGGATGTCAGCGGCTGCGTGTAAGGAGGTTTTTTCCCTCCTTTGTTTTTGAATTCACGCTGGAGGAGCGCGGATCGTCACTTCTGGCGGACGTCCATCACTGTGCGCCGGAGGAAGTAGTTCCGACCTCCAGGCGCAGAGAGGAAGGGGAGGGCCGGTGTCATTTAAAGGCGCCACAGCATGGCTACAGACGCCGAGGACACTTTCAATATGGAAGCACACGCTTAGCGTGAAGCCAGCACCGGCTCTTCACAGGTAGACTGGTGGTGCCAGAACCTCTTTTATGTGTACATTTGTGTGATGTGGGGAGCTAGCAAAGGCCTTATGGGAACCTTTAGTGTAGCTCTGGGCACCATAGGAGGGCAGGTGGTCATTTGTGATGTGTCATTTAACTGTCCCTATTTTATGTCACCCTCTCCGCTAGAAAGAACATTCTAAAGTGGAGAAGGCAGCTGCTAAGACAGACAAACAAAAATGCCCGGCTTGCAGCGCCAGACTGCCCTCCAACTATGCAAAGACCTTATGCCAATCGTGCATTACAGGGGTGCTAAACAGGAAGATTCCCCATTTAGTAAATTCCTCTGCTCTTTCAACGATGAGGTTCAGTCCACCTTTTCATCCTTCAGGAAGCTTATTTCAGAGGTTCAGGTACCAGGTAAAATCCTGGACAAACCAGTGCAGGTGCCCACCTCACCTACTCGCTTGCCTTCAGGCTCAGGAGAGCCATCAGGGAGTAGGGAGAACCCACATCTTTCTACTGACCCAGATTCTGCTCAGTCCTCTGGACAGGACGAAGGTCAGGAAGAAACTTCCATAGCCACCAGGTTTAAGCTTTCACAGGTGGAAGTGGATGAGTTACTGGGGGCTATCTATGACATGTTGGAAATCAAAGAGGAGGAAACCCCACTCTCTAGACATGACAAGATGTATCAGGGACTGGACAAGAAAAAGCCCAGGGTTTTCCCGTTACACAAAGTCATGACAGACTTTGTCTTAAAGGAGTGGTCAGAACCTGAGAAGACCCTTTCTCGAACAGTCTGAAGAGGAGATTTCCTTTTGAGGACAATCCAGACTCAGTCTGGAACCAGACGCCATAGCTGGACGCACCGTTGGCAAAAGTGTCAAAACACTCAGACCTGGTATTTGACGATATGGGACACCTGGGGGACCCAATGGATAAGAGGGGATATAATCCTCAAGCGATCTTGGGACACCGCAATGGCCAACCTTAGACCAGCTTTGGCCACAACCTGTGTAACCCGAAACTTCAAGTTTTGGTTAAAACAGTTACAGGGGCACCTAGTAGCAGGGACCCCCAGAGAGGAATTGTTAAAATCATTTTCCCATGCTCTACAAAGCAGTCGGTTTTATTGCAGACGCATCGATTGAGTCGGTCAAACTGTCAGCTAGATCAGCCACACTCTCAGTAGCAGCCAGAAGGGCCCTCTGGCTTAAAACTTGGCCAGGAGATACCTCATCCAAGTTGCGCCTTTGTAGTGTCCCATTTTCCAGGAAGTTTCTTTTTGGATCTAAATTAGACGAGGCCTTCGAACGGATGTCCGACAGGAAAAAGACTTTTCCAACCAAAAAAATTTTATCCCAGGAAGTTTTTTTCATTCCTATAAGGGACAAAATAGGGAAGAATGGAGGAACCCGCAGGACAAGGGTAGACCCAAGAGGCACTGGACCGGTCAGAAGGGCAGACAGAGGGCGAATGTGCTCTTTAACCCTCCTAGCCAAAATGCCAAGGCAAAAGGGTACAAGCAATGATGCCATAGGCCAAGTGGGAGGAAGGTTGGAGAGATTCCTTCCACAGTAGTGAAAGTTTCATCCAGGGTGTGATGGGGAAGGGGTATGCCTTAGAGTTCAGCAAAAGGCCCCCCTCGAATATATTGGTCACCCAGCTGCCAAGGGAACCGGAAAAAGCAAGGGCATTATCGCTACTGATAGGGGAATTGGTCGCTCAGGGAGTCCTAATCCCAGTCCCAAAACAGGAGGAGGGGGAGGGTTTCTATTCACACGTCTTTTTAGTGCAGAAACCCTCAGGCAAATATTGGCTAATCCTAAACCTAAAACCTTTGAACAAAGTAATTCGGTACAAAAGGTTCAGGATGGAGTCTATTTATTCGATCAGAAGGATTACTTCATGGCGAACATGGACTTAAAGGATGCCTATTTGTACATCCCCATCAGAAGTTTCCCAAAAATACCGCAGACTGGCATTAGAGAACGGGTACACCATTTTCAAAGCAGGGCCTTGCCGTTCGGCCTTTCCTCCTCGCCAAGGATTTTTACCAAAATCCTGGCAGAGACACTCACTCCACTGAGACTACAGTCTATAACTGATCCCCTAACTGGACGACTTGCTATTCATGGCTCCAACAAGGGAAAGGCTTCAGGAAGACCTAAAGAGAGCGCAGGAGTGGTTAGCCCACCTGGGTTGGATCGTAAGTACAGAAAAATCGAACCTCTCTCCCCCGAGATCTGTTTTTTTTTTTTTTTTTTTGTCCAAACCAATCTTCCTGTCACAGTAAGGGAAGTTGTCAGTACTAGGCATCATGACGTCTGCCATTCCAGCAGTCAAGCGGGCCAGAGACCGCTTCAGGCCTCTCTCCTTCAGAACTTGGGGAAAAGGACCTAGTGGACACGGTGATCATTCCATCAAGGGTAAAACAGGCCTTATGGTGGTGGAGACATCAGGACAACCTACAGAATGGGGTTCTGTGGGTATGTCCAGTTTCCCACATACTGACCAGACGCCAGCAGTTGGGGTTTGGGGGGCCCACCTGGATGGTCAGTGGGCGCAAGGAGCTTGGACGCAGTCACAAGGACAGCGGTCATTCAATTAGAGTTAAAGGCTGTGGCAAGGGGAATCGAGGCATTCCAGGACCAGATCAGAGGTCAACATGGTCAGGTCAGACAATATAACAGTGATGGCGTACTTAAACAAGCAGGGCGGAACTCAAAGCCCCAGCCTGAGATATATCGCCCAGGAGATTTTCGTCTGGGCAGAGAAGAATTTGGAATCCCTTGCAGCAGTCCATCTCAAAGGAACACAAAACGTACTGGCCGATTACTTAAGCAGACAAGCCATTTCTCAGGAGGAATGGTCACTGGATCCAGGAGTCTTTGTGCAGATAGTAGCCAGATGGGGATTACCGGAGGTCGACTTGTTTGCCAACAAAGCAAATTCCAAACTACCAAGCTTCTGCTCTCTCAATCCAGGGGATCAGCCCATAGCGATCAACTCCCTCCAGACAGAGTGGAACTTCAAACTTTGTTATGCCTTTCCACCACTTCAGTTGATCCCAAGAGTTCTAAAGAAGTTCACAACAGAGCGTACAATGTTAATCCTGGTAGCGCCCTACTGGCCAAGGAGAGCGTGGTTCTCAACACTTCTGTCGCTAGCAACTCAGCCTCACTGGATATTACCTCACAAGGAAACATTACTTGCGCAGGGGCCAGTGCTTCACCCCAATCTAGCCATGCTAAACTTGGCAGCATGGCATCTGAAACAGAGATCTTAAGGTCAAGTGGTATTTCAGAGTGACTAAAACTATTAGTCATAAGCTTGTCACAAGGGTAATTTATAAGAGTTTGGAGGAGGTTAAACACCTTTGGTTGTCAAACTGGGGAAGAAGTGGATTCTCCAGTAATTCTGAACTTTTTACAAGAGGGTCTGGACAAGGGTCTAGCCTTGAGCACTATTAAGGTGCAGATTGCAGCCCTCTCAGTTGATTTACAGCAAGACTCGCTTATAGATTTTGCAAAGCAGTTTCCAGGATGCAACCTATTTGTCATAAAACCCCAACATGGGATTTGTCTATTTTAAAAGCTGTCATCTCGGACCCTTTTGAGCCATTATCAGAAGCGTCTGTTAGATTACGCTTAATATTTTTCTCATAGCCATGATGTCAGCACTCGGTGAGTGAACTGCAGGCTCTGTCCATCAGAGAGCCCTTTTTGAAGATCTTGGAGGATGGGGTCGTTCTCAGGACTGGCCAAGCATTCATCCCTAAGGTCTCTTCTGCATTTCATAGAACCCAGGACATAATCCTTCCCTCCTTTTGTAGTAAACCAGCCAACAATTAGGAGCAGTTACATCTATTGGATGTTAGAAAAAGCCTAATGGCTTATCTGGAAGCCACCAAGGGCTTCAGATCATCAGAAGCGCTATTTGTCCTTTTTCATGAATCCGGAAGGGGAAACAAGCTTCTAAAGGGACGATGGCAAGGTGGATCAAGATTGCTATAACAGAGTGCTACAAGGTGGTACACTTGAGTCCTCCAAGGACTAAATGCTCATTCCACAAGGGCATTAGCGACTTCCTGGGCGGAAAGAGCCGGTGCTACCCCGGAGCAGATATGCAAGGCTGCCACATGGTCGAGTATGTCCACATTCATTCGACATTACCAGTTGGATCTGTTGGGTAGTCAGGATCAGGCGTTTGGAAGGAAGGTCCTCCAAGCAGTGGTCCCCCCCCCCTAAATAGTGAGTACTTGTGTATCCTTTCAAGGGCTGTCCTGTAAGACGATTGGGGAAAAACCGGAGTTAGACTTACCGGTAACGGTTTCCAGGTGTCTTCCAGGACAGCACGTACCCACCCTTGTATGCATAAATAAGTCGGTGTGTGTGGTTTAAACTGTCTTTCAGCTCCGTCCTTCGGTTCTTGGATAAAACTGACCAGATGCCTGAGGGACCGCCTTTTAAAGAGCTGTGCAATGTTTCCTTTCAGGTGTGATGAGCTCCATCTCTCAAGGGCTGTCCTGGAAACAGTTACCGGTAAGGCTAACTCCGGTTTTTCTGTGCCTTTTTTGTAGCTTGCACATCCCCAAAACATCAGTGATCCACCTCCGTGTTTCACAGGCCTTGTTGACTCCTCTCCAAATGTATTGTTTATGGTTGTGGCCAAAGCTCAATTTTGGTCTCCTCACTCCAAATGACTTTGTGCCAGAAGGTTTGAGGCTTGTCTCTGTGCGGTTTGGCGTATTGTAACCGGGATACTTTGTGTCATTTGTGTAGTGATGGCTTTCTTCTGGCGACTCAACCATGCAGCCCATATTCCAGTGCCTCCTTATGGTACATCTTGAAACCGCCACACCACATGTTTTTCGGAGAGTCCTTAAGTCATTTGGGTTTTTCTTTGCATCCTGAACACTTTTCCTGGCAGTTATGAAATTTTAGTTGGTCTACCTGACCGTGGTTTGGTTTCAACAGAACCTCTCATTTTTTTTTTTTTTTTTTTTTTTTTTTTCCTCCTCTCCTAAAGGCAACGCAGTCTGTCAGTTAACTCAGAAGGGTTTTACGGTAGGTCAAAAAACCCGTGTGGGGGGGCTCTTTTTTGTTTTTTTACTTCAGTAATTCAATTCAAAAATGGAAACGCATATCTTATATAGATTCAATACAGAGTGATATATTTCAAGCATTTCTTTTCTTTTTAATTTTGATTATGGTTTACAGCTAGTGAAAACCCAAAATGAAATCTCTCAGAAAATTAGGATATTGCATAAGACCAATAAAAAAAAAGCTTTTTATTACAAATGTTGGGTTACTGAAGTGTCCGTGTACAGTATAGTAGGCACTATACCAATACTTAGTCTGGACTCCTTTTTGCATGAAGTACTACATCAATGCAGTGTTGCATTGAGGTGATCAGCCTGTGGCACTGCTGAGGTGTTATGGAAGCCCAGGTTGCTTTGATAGTGTCCTTCAGCTCATCTGCATTGTTGGGTAGCTCATCTTTTTGCAATACACCAGATTCTTTATGGGGTTTAGGTCAGGCGAGTTTGCTGGCCAGTCAAGCACAATGATACCATAATCAATAAGCCAGGTATTGGTACTATTGGTAGTGTGGGCAGGTGCCAAGTCCTGCTGGAAAATTTTAATCTGCTTCTCCATAAAGCTGGTGAGCAGAGGGAAGCATGTTAGAATTTTCTGTGCTCTGGACTTGATAAAACAAAGTAGACCAACACCAGCAGATGACATGGCTCTCCAAATCCTCACTGTGGAAAATGTTGCGTTTAGTTGGGAAATCCAGGTCCCAGAGTCTGGAGGAAGAGTGGAGAGGCACAGAATCCAAATTGCATAAGGTCCAGTGTCACATTTGGTCATACGCTTTAAGGTGGGCATAGATAAAGGTTCTGCTGGGACTGGCTGAATTTCGATCCATCTATGGCAGTTTTTGTTCAACAGAAGTTAATCTAATGTGGCTCAGTCTTGCTATGCCTCATGGGACTTGTAGTTCAACAGCTGGATGTCCACTAATTGCATACCCCTGCACTAGGGGCAGGCGATGGAGAGAATTGGGGGTAGAAAGAGCTGCTCTTTGAGCATTTTCACAAGTGTTTTCTGCTCAAGTCAGGTGTTTTGCTTCAAGCGGCAACTCATATGATCATGGGCCATTGACATGAATGGGTGTTTTTTGTAACTTTAGAGATGAGTGTTTTTACTAGTTGAAAACTCTCAGGTGTGACTGGGACCTAACTGATCACTCCAGTTACCCCTTTGATCTACACCTCAATAAATTTGAGTATCTGCTACACTTGAGCTCAGAAGCTTCATTTAGAAATCTAGTGCAACAATGTTGCATTTTTGTTTAAGTCTTTGCATCTCCACAGCATGATGCTGCCACCACCATGCTTCACTGTAGGGGTGGTATTTGCTAGGCAGTGAGCAGTGCCTGGTTTCCTCCAGACATGACTCTTGCCATTCAGGCCAAAGTTCAGTCGGTTTCCTCAGACCAGAGAATTTTGTTTCTCAATCGAAGTCCATCGGGTGCCTTTTTTTTGGCAAACTCCAGGTGGTGCCTATTTACTGAGTGGCTTCCGGGTTGGCCACAATGCCATACAGGCCTGATTGGTGGAGTGCCGCGGAGATGGTGGTTCCTCCCTCTAAACAGAGAAACTCAAACTGTCAGGGTGACCATCGGGTTCTTGGTCGCCTCCCTGATTAAGGCCCTTCCCTGATCGTGCAGTTTGGCCAGGTGGCCCACTCTAGGAAGAGTCCCGGTGGTTCCAAACTTCCATTTATGGAAGTTAACTGTGGAACCTTATATAGAGTGTGTGTGGTGTGTCAAAATTATGTCCAATCAACTAAATTTACCACAGGTGGACTCATTTGTAGAAACATCTCAAGGATGATCAGTGGAAACAGTAGGAGGCACCTGAGCTCAATTTTGAGTCATGGAAAAAGCTGTAAATACTAATGTTTTTATAAAAAAAAAAAAAAAAAAAACCTTGCAGATTTCGAACAAACGTCTTTCACGTTGTCATGTGGTGGAATTTTGAGGAAAGTAAAGAATTTAATCCATTTTTGAATAAGGCTGTAACAAAACAAAATATGGAAAAAGTGGTGAGGCACTGTAAATACTTTCCAGACGCACTGTATGTATTTAATACAAGATGGTATCCTTTTGTTACTGTGGTGCAGCTCACTCACTATCATGTCACTGACTTCGGCAGTACTTGACCTACTTGCAGTAGAGAAAGTAAAGACTGTTTATCTATACTTGGGCTAACTCCACTTGCAAATTAAAATTACATGACCATTATATATGCCTTTTTTTTAAAGTAGAACTATGGTCAAAATGAAGAAATCAATATGCACCTATGCAGTCTGTTAAACATGTCACTGATTGTTTTGCAAAAAGCAGTAAGGATGTTGATCTCTACCTTGTCTCCTGCTCTCATGTGCACTTCTTTTAATGAAGTGACAACTTTACTTCCTGGTTTTCGAATTGCCTGCGTTGAACACCTGTTGTCCCCATTTGCGTCTATCTCTCCGCGGAAACTTCCTGACATCACTGGGGGCGGTGCTCTTGTTGCACAGTGAAAGCTCAGGCATTTTATTAGGCTCTGCCCATGAAGCTCCACCCACTCCCACCTATGTCCCGCCTTTGCCCACCCACTGCTCCTGTACAGCCAGCTCCTAGGTTGGATTTTGTTCTGTTAGTTTACAAATTACCAGAGGAGAGCAGGCAGAGACTCACTCAGATTAATACTGATCTGTGTGCAAAGTATCCTGTACCGACTTGTGCTGTTTTACATAACACCCCCAGCTATTGATTGGCAGATGGGTGTTATGTAAAATAGACTGAGTGTGATAGAAGGCCGGAGGACTAAAAAGGGCTGTTTCACACATACGGACCATTCAGGTCCGCCTGTCAGTTTTTCAGGCAGACCTGAACAGATGCTCCATTAACCTCCTATGGAGCGATGGATATCAGTGGTGACATGTCCGATCCACTAAATCCAGACGAACGGAAACCCTATTTTCCATCAGTCTGGTGGATCCATTTTTTTTTTTTTTTTTTTTTTTTTTTTCTTTTTATTTTTTCTGACTGGTCAGTCTCTGCAGAGTTAGCGGAGATGGACCAGTCATCTGCTGGCTCAGAGCGATCCCTGCTAAGCAAGCGGAACCCGACAAAACCGGACAGGCATGAGTGGGGGGAAAAAAAACAGATCCTGTTTCCTTAACGCATGTTATACAACAGTGCTCGAGCTGTGCCCCTTCTCAAAAAAAAAAAAACAAAACTGTCTGATCCTGCCTGGCTATTTGTTTTAACCGAGTGGAGGTAAAGTGCTCAACTATTAAATCTGTGCCCCCAGTCCTCTGTTTTAAATGCATGTCCAGTTCCTCTGAATCGGCTGAATTCTGACAGTATGGCTATCTTTAAGCTAGATATTTTACGAATGTTCCACTGAAATGCAAAAACACTCCTTGTAGAAGACCTGATATTTTACATACCATGCATTGGCATGCATTTATTTATTGCCATTTTATCATAGATTTCAGTGGAAACCCATGTGGAAACCCATGTGTCATGGCTCTGGACTTTCTTGATGTGTGTGTGTGTGTGTGTGTTATACATTACATATACAGAAGACCTAGCACAAGCTTTTGGTCTTTTATCATGGGTGTAAGGATGTGATGGTTGCAACGTTTGCTTTGAATGGCATGACTTCATCCAATATGCTCTGCGCTTTCCTAATAAATATTGTGAGGCTGGGTTCACACTATTGCAAATTTTTGATGTGGGTTCCCTGCATCAAGGTCACAATAGCAGGCGAGTTTGACCGGCCTTCTATGGAGCTGGTTCGCATATCTCCGCTGCGGCTCCGGTGAGAATTTGCACAGGGGTCCTGTCTTTGGTCCGTTTCAGGTCCGAATTCGGGCTGAAATCAGACCTGGAACAGGGATGAACTGGACCTCTGTGAGCTGCATGCAAAGATAGTATGAACCCAGCCTAAAGGTTCCATAGACCTAGTGAAGGTTGCAAACATTGCTGTGCATGTGGGGAAAAAACAAGCAGTTTCTTCCCCATTCAACTTCATCTGTAATGAAAATTGCTAGAGCTAACTTTCATCTTATGAGTACTGGGACACTGTAGTGGTACAGTTTCTGGCTTGTATGTAAGTGAAGCCTATTAGACGATAACACTGGAACTACGTCCCTTGGGTGTAGTTTTTAAACGTTATCACACTTGGGTCGGAGTGTTATAAATAATCCTTTCGCGTCTCGTATAACCTACTTCAGTACGGTAAGTTTCGTTTGCAACGTTGGTAGTGTAGG
>BLSH010511794.1:547244-566781 GCA_018402905.1 Glandirana rugosa | reverse complement strand
TCCACGACTCCCCCCCCTTTTTTTTATTTTATTTAATATCATTTGATTTGTGGTGTGGAGATGTCAAGTCTAGTAAAATCGTGTTTGTTCACCCCCCCCCCCCCCAGAACACACCGGTCAGTACTCAAGCCTTTGGCTGTGAGCTCTGATTGGATGATGTCCATAGGCTGCTTTTTTTTCCAGCATGCCTGTACGACCAAAGCCAGACAGGTGGCCAGTTTCTGATGAACTGGCCAATATGCGGCCTGTGTGTACCAGCCTTTTAGAAATGGATAATTTAGCCTGCTATGAGAACCTGCTATTGTAATACATAAAAATTCATGTGCATATGCTGAAGGTCTTTCTGTTATAAAAAACGATAAATGCCAGCTTCAAAATGATCTGAACTGTAGAGGTGTGGTGTTTAGTTTACTATAATTTATTTTATTTTTTTTCCCCCCCCTCAGCACCTCGTACATGTCAGCCTGATCAATTTAAATGTGAAGATGGGAACTGTATACATGGCACTCGACAATGTGATGGTGTGAGAGACTGCCTTGATGGCACTGATGAAATCCGCTGTAAAAATGGTGGGCACATAATATTGTGGCTTTATTTCCGGTGTATGTCTGTGCAGAAAAAGTAAGTGCCTGTCTGATGGTTCTTCCTAATTTCCCCTATACTGGCTGACTTCAGTCATTCAGTGTTCAGGACCTGGTAAATTCAAGTGCAGATCTGGCGAGTGCATCAGTTTAAACAAGGTTTGCAACCAGGAGTTTGATTGCAAAGATGGCAGCGATGAACCTGCAAAGGACTGCGGTAAGTAGCTTGTATTCTGGCAGCAGCCAGAAGTGTGTGAATGTGACCTGTATGGAGCATTTTAGCCCCCACTACAGTGCTTACTGTAATTGGCTATAGATGTTTGGGTATAAGTCAGACCACCTAGTTGGCATTTTGGACAGAATTCACTGTGAATGAGGGGACTTACTTTAAATGCATCTCAAACTAATGCTTAATTTCACACATCCTGTGTTTCGCCTTTTTTAAACTCCGCCTTTTTGGCATTTCTAGTTAGGGCAAGGCCTGTGGATTAGCAGCAGTTTAGTGAGTTACACTAGTCTTGGTGCTAAATTCTCTTGGAAGGGAAATGTTTTCTCAAAGGTCTTGCCGCTTTCCTTTTTTAGGTATAGATGAATGTTTAGTCAATAATGGTGGTTGCTCTCACCACTGCCGAGATCTGATTATTGGCTATGAATGTGAGTGTCCAGCTGGCTTCGAACTATTTGACCGAAAGACATGTGGTGGTAAGTGTGTTTAAGTGCCATAATCAAGCCTGGTTTAGTTTGTTGCCAAATTCTAGATCTTCATGCATAAATGTGAAATTTTGCCAACTGTTGGCAGTTTAGACTATGAAAAACTTGCATTTATTGGCTATAAATATATTTAAACCAGCATGTGTATGCTCACATTGGTATTTGCTTTTAACATGGTTGCCTTGGGGCCTGTATTGGCTTGTTTGAAATCCTTTTGAGATCCTACAAACTTGACAGGTGTTTTTTGACCTGTAGTTCAACACCTTATTTGACCTGCTTGCTGGATTTGTATTCCTAACTTTTGCTATGTGAAAGCCTATCGTCGCAGGCCCTTGCTAAACAGGCTTTTGTTAGATTTAAGCAGCTTTTACATTCCCATGAAGTCTATGCCAATGTATAACCTGCTGGAAGCAAACCAGACAGTCAGATGCATCATCAATTCTGAAGATGCCATTGACCTAAATGGTCCAGGTAAAACTACTAGATATACTTTCACCCCTTCATGGAGCAGTGGCCCATTTATCCCCTACCTTCCACTTCACTACTTAAAAAAAAAAAAAAAAAAAAAAAACTTTCAATTTTTAATCACACTACTTTTTAGCCATGACTGTAAATGAACTCGGAAGAACATTTTGAAGTACATTGATGCAGCTTTGGAGGTCAAATGCATAGGCATATGCTGTACACTTGAAAAGGCTGTATTTGGCAGTCAACACCGGCCCTAATGATACCAGTCATCTTCACGTGTGAGATGAGTATATATCTAAATTTATACAAGTGCAGATTTTTTAGTTCACATGCACAGTATAACCCCATTGGCACCATTTTAAATGACTCCTTTCAAGCTGGCCAGCTGAAAATGGGCAAGCTTTAACAGAACACATTTGCTACTGTTTGATGTAAATCTTGCAATTCAATAACTTTTTTTTTTTTTTTGTAGATATTGATGAATGCCAAAATCCAGGCATCTGCAGTCAAATATGTGTCAATCTAAAGGGAGGCTATAAGTGTGAGTGCAGCAAAGGGTATCAGATGGATCTATACACAGGAGTGTGCAAGGCAGTAGGTAAGGTTTGACGTCTTGTAACTACAGCACAACAGACTTGCTGTGCTTGGACTCAAGATTCTATATAGCAGTTTGTATCTTGTGACCTACAGTACATTCCTCCCTGTGATCAAAAACCCCTTTGTAAATGTCAGGTTCACCCTTCATGCAGCTCAGTGAACCCTTAGAAATGTACAAAATTGTGCACAGAGCACGTCTGAATAGCCTACAATAACAGAATGTGTTATTCTGCATGGACTGCAGGTAGATGAGGATTCATTCTAACCCCCCAATTTCTTAAAGGGCACTTTCTAACTTTTACAATCATAGGAGCATGTCAGACATTTTATTAAGAGTAAATCTGTTTTTATTAAACATACATGTGTTAGAACACATAAACCTACTTTAACTTGACATGTATAGCTACTGGGTACTGCACTTTCTCTTTCGTTCATTAATGGACGCAGCCTCTTCATGACATGTGGGGTTATCCACCTTTCACTAGGAGTGGACTAGGCAGAACGTAGTTCAGCTAAAAGCAGACACAGCCCCTCCCGGGGGGGCAGTCCTCACTTGGTATAACCCCTCCGCCCTGCTAAGCAACTCTGCGGTTCCCCGTTTTTTTGTTCCTTTTTTTTTTTTTTTTTTCTCAAGATTTCTGATGAAGAATGCAATCAAGTAGCCAGCTGGTTGACAGGCTGGATATCCTAGGTCCAGGTAGTCTCCCCAGTGCGGCCAACAGACGCGAGCCGACCTTTAGCTGCTACCTGGACCTAGGATATCCAGCCTGTCAACTGTGCGGGGCGGCCGGCGGGTTAAACGTCCCACCAGCACACTTAGGACCGGGTCCTAGGACTCGTGTCATAGGTGCCGCATGGCTAGCAGCTCCCCCCGAACCGGCGGGGTGGCAGGTCTGTCTCGGGTGGGTGACCCGCCACGCCCGTCAGGACTGCTAAGTACGCGCCCCCTCCGGGGTGTGGGGGGGGTGGCAGGCGGGTTGTACCCCCCTGGGTTGTAGGTGGGCCTCGTTCTTCTCCTACCACATCTCTCCCTCCTCCAACCCCCCCCCCCCCATATGCGCTGTAGCCCTCCCCTTCTGGCTGGCTGTGTTATTTTGCCCCTGGGTGTGCTGATGGTGCGGCGGTCGGCACCATTTTTTCAGTGGTCCGGTCGCCATTTTCTTGTGGCTGGCCGCTGCCGTCTCTAGTGCACACGGCGGCCATGTTTGCATGCCATGTGCTGGCATCTGGTTGGCTGGCTCAGTGGGCGGTCCTCAGGTGTTTCGGTGCCATTGTCTGTCCGGAGCGCTTCTTACACGGGGGGACACAGAGCAGCAGCTGGGTGACATCCAGGCAGCAATCAGCGGTAGCAGCAGCACCTCCGGGGTTGGTGTGGGTGCGGTGGTGAGTCCTCCTGGGTGCCTCTGGGACCCTGTGTGTGGCAACTTGGCTGGTAGGGGGCATCCAGTCCGCAGGCCTTGTCGGTATTTCCAGGGTGCGGCGCAATGGCGGCTGAAGCGGGTGCTTCCCGTCAGTTCTCCGGTGGGGCTCCGGGAGTGCTGGGACCTGTGGTTCCTCTTGATAAGTTAACTGCGATACTGGAGGAATTTCTGTCCCGGGTGGAGTCGATCTGTGACCATCATGGGGTGGCGAGGAAACGGCCTCCCCATCCTCTGGGGAGGACTCAGAGCCGAAGGGGGGCTCCCCTGTGACTGGGACCCCCCCCGGAGCGGTCTGAAGGTGAGCTCGGGTACCCCTTCGATGAACAGTTCTCCGGGGCCACCACAGCGCGTGAAAGGGTCCGATGCTGAAACTGGGCCTGGTTGGGGCAGTGCAGGAGGCGGCGCACGCTTTTGGGTCACATAGGCCGGCCCGTGCTCCTAAGGTATTGCCTTATTTGTCGTATTTTGATCAGTTTGTCTATAAGGAATGGCAACGACCTCAGGGTTCTTTCGCCATGCCTAAGTTTTCTGTGCGCTATCCCTTTGAGGATACCCTGTTACAGAAGTGGGCGTCTCCTACGGTGGACCCCCTGAACAAGGCGACCACCATTCTGATGGAGGGATCCCCATCTTTTAAGGACCCGGCCGATAGGCAGACCGAGGTGGATGTTCCTGGTGGCGGGGTCGGCCATGTGGCCGGCACTGGCTTCGGCGCTGGTGGCACAGGTGCTTACGGAATGGGCGAACATTGTGCACCGGGCTTTGGGAGGCCTCCAGGCCCCTTCGGAATCTGTGCAGCTGGCAGACCAGCTGATCTAGGGCCTTGGGTACCTTGATGCAGCCCTGGACATGGCTCCCATGCTGTCGAAGCTGTCCATGTTCGTAGTCCTTGGACGTCTGATTTGGCTTAGATGCTGGTCGGGGGACAAGGCGTCGCAGTGCCTGATGGACCTGCCCTTCTAGGGCGTTTGGCTTTTTGGGGCTTCCCTGGATGAGATCATTAAGGATTTCACAGGGGGGGAAGAACACTTTCCTCCCGAAGCACAGAAGGGGTAAGGAGCCCTGACTGTAAGCCGGGCCCCTTTTCCTCTACTCAACGGGCAAGGTCTCTCAGCCTGCCAAGACCGCCATGGGGGGCCTGAAGCGTCTCTGGCAGCTTAAGCCTGAGAAGTCGGAGAAGTCCTCCGCATGGGGGGACGGCTCTTGGGGTTCGCGGACCGGTGGACCTCCCGCATCTCGGACCTCTAGGTGCGCGAAGTGGTTTCGTCCGGGTACAAAATGGTTCCGTACCCAGCCCCTGGACAGGTTATTCGCCTTCAATCTGAGGCTCCCCCCGGGGCGACAGCGGGCCCTGTTAGGAGCTGTGCAGGTCCTGCTCAGGCAGGGGGTGATTGTTCCAGTTCCCTCTGCGGAACGTTTCTGCAGCTTTTACTCAAACCTCTTTGTGGTTCCAAAGAAGGATGGGGTCAGGCCTGTCTTGGACCTAAAGGCGCTCAACCTCTTTGTGAGGGCGCAGAAATTCAGAATGGGGTCTGTCCATTCTGTGGTGGCGGCGCTTCGTCAGGGGGACTTCCTGGTCTCGTTCACCAAGGACTCGTATCTGCACGTGCCCATATATGCTCGTCACCAGCGATTCCTGCACTTTGCGTGGGGGATCTCCACTACCAGTTTGTGGCCCTTCCGTTTGGTCTGGCCTCCGCCCCCGAGTATTCACCAAGCTCTTGCCTCCAGTGTTGGCTCTGCTGCGGCAGAGGGGCATAGTGGTGGTGGCATATCTCGCCGACCACCTCCTGCGGGCGGAGTCAGCCTCTGCTCTGAGGGACAACGTGGCAATCACCCTGAGTTCCCTGTGGGACTTCGGCTAGGTGATCAATCTCCCGAAGTAGGCGATGACTGTTGCGCCAGTTGGAATATCGGGGCTTGATTCTGGACACTGAGCAGTCGAAGGTGTTTCTTCCTTCAGCCAAGTTTCTGACTCTCCAAGTAGCGGTGCGGGCCCTGCTGTCACAGCGGTGGTCCTCCCCAAGGTTTTGCATGAGTGTGCTGGGGCGGATGGTGTCCACCTTCGAGGCGGTCCTGTTTTCGCAGTCACACCCGGTCCCTACAGCGGGCAATTCTGCTGCGGTGGGACAAGTCTCCTTCGTCTCTGGATGGGGGGGGATCAGGTTTTTTTTTTTTTTTTTTTTTTTTTTTTTTTTTCCCCCCCCCATCACCTGGTGGCTGTAGGCCCCGGGGCTGGGGAAGTCGTTCCTCCCCTTGGAATGGACGGTGGTCACGACGGACGCCAGCCTATCCAGCTGGGGAGGGGTCTTGGGGCTGTTGTCGACCCAGGGTCGCTGGTCCCTGGGGGAGTCCCGTCTCCCAATCAATGTGCTGGAACTTCAGGCCATCAGGCTTTGCCTCTCCCACTGGTCTTGGAGGCTGCGCGGTCGACCTGTCCGAATTCAGTCTGACAATGCCATGGCAGTGGCTTATGTGAACCATCAGGGCAGAACGAGAAGTTCGGCAGCGGCGTCGTAGGTGGCCCACATTCTGAGGTGGGCAGAACTTCACGTGCCGGCAATCTCCGCCGTTTCCATTCCGGGCGTCAAATTGGCAAGCGGACTACCTCAGTCGATAGAGGCTGGATCAGGGAGAGTGGTCCCTGCACCCGGCGGTGTTTCGCCAGATGTTGACCTGTTGGCGTCCCGGCTCAATCGGAAGGTGCAGACCTTCGTGAGCAGAACAAGGAACACTCTGTGGACGCTCTCGTGGCTCCGTGGTCCCGGTACCGGCTCCTCTATGCCTTTCCCCCTCTCAAGCTGCTTCCATGTCTATTGCACAGGATAGAGGCGGAGGGGATCCCAATCATTTTGGTAACTTTTCTTGAGTTTGTACTGCTTGTTACGAACTGAGTTGCTTAGCAGGGCGGAGGGGTTATACCAAGTGAGGACTGCCCCCTGGGAGGGGCTGTGTCTGCTTTTAGCTGAACTACGGTCTGCCTAGTCCACTCCTAGTGAAAGGTGGATAACCCCACGTCATGAATAAGGCTGCATCTGTCAATGAACTCAGAAAATTTTTTTACGATTTTTCTAGTCTCTGCTTCCTTCCACTACTGACTTTGACCGATGAAAATAGAATGGTGTGGATTCAGCGATTGGCACATCGCTTCACCATCAGTATTTGGTAGAAGTGCTTGCAGTTTCAGTTGAAAGGGATGTTCCAAAAGGAGAGAACTTACCATAAAGTAGTAGAGTGACATTTCTCAAGTCATCCTCCAGGACAGTCACATGAGCTTACCGTCCAGGAAAAGGAGTTATCCAGAGAGATATAGATATAGATAGATTTTTTATTATAATTTTTTTTTTTTTTTAATCTGAAGGGGAAGGGGGCATGTCAAAGCTATTGGCCAAGAGTGATGTGGATGGCTGAGAAGCCATCTGATATTTCCACAGCCACCAAGTTTGCCACCCCCCCCCCCCTCTCCTGGAGCATTCCACAATTGTTTGCAAAGTTTTTCAGCTGTCTCTTTGGGTAGCTGAGCATAGGGAGATCAGGAGGTATCCATTCTCTGATCTTTCCTATAGCCAGTGGGTCCCAGTTTTTAGCTCTGTAGGTTCCCAGCAGCTCTGAACACAGATCAGTAATTTTTTGTATAGCTTGGACCAATGGAAGTATGCATACTTGGAAGATCCTGTGGGAGTGAAATCCCTACAGTGGCCACTGCTGCAATCTTTTAATGTCTTCATGTCTTTTTCTTCTACAAAAAGTCAGTGCTTTGAGGAGATAGGCAGCAACTAAACAAAGGTCCATATACAAACCCTCAATCAAAAACCTATAATATATGCAGCACAAATATTAATGCATAAATGCCTCTTAAAATTTCTTCCTGCTGTTCTAAATTAATCCTACACTCACCTGCCACTTTATTAGGTACACCTGTTCAATTGCTTGGTAACCTAAATTGCTAATCAGCCAATCGCATGGCAGCAACTCTATGCATTTAGGCATCTAGACGTGGTGCAGACAACTTGCTGAAGTTAAATCCCAGAATCGGAATAGGGAAGAAAGGGGTTTTAAGTGACTTTGAACGTGGCATGGTTGTTGATGCCAGACGGGCTTGTCTGAGCATTTCAAAAATTGCTGATCTACTTGGATTTTCATGCACAACCATCTCTGGTTTACAGAGAATAGTCCAAAAAAGAGAAATATCCAGTAAGTGGCAGTTGTGTGGATGAAAATGCCTTGTTGAGGTCCGATTGGGCAGATTGGCTAGAGATGATGGGCAACAGTAACTCAACCACTCGTTACAACAAAGGTATGCTGAATACTAGCTCTGAACGCACAACACATTGAACTTTGAAGCAGATGGGCTACAGCAGCAGAAAATCACACCAGGTGCCATTCCGGTTAGCTAAGAGCAGGAAACTGAGACTACAATTCCCACAGGCTCACCAAAATGAGACCATAGACTGGAAAAACCACATTGCCTGGTCCAAGTCTCACTTTCAGCTGCAACATTTAGATTTTAGGGTCAGAATTTGGCGTGTACATGACAGCATGGATCCATCCAATTGTGCATATAAGGGTTTCACCAGTTCATTCAGAGGTGTAAATACTTACCATAAACCATAAATTTAAATAAAACTTCCACTGGTTTAGCCAGAGAAGAAACTTCAGGCTGTAGACTGCATCAAACCATCACTCACCCGAATATCAATCTCTTTAGTAAATATGGATAAACTCCCCTTCTCAAGTCTGCTCTGGCCCCTTAAACACCCCAACTACTTTCTGCTTTTCCACTGGGTGCAGTAGTAACCGTGGTATCTACATAGAAGAAAAGCTCACAAACCGGAGCCAGATGGAGGGATCATAGTGTTGTAGTTTCTTAATAAATTCTCTCTATAAACATACAATGACAAGAATAAACGAAAATGAGCTATCAATAGTGTTAACTATTGGCTCTGGTTTGCGCTTTTCTCCCATACAGCTACTGCAGTTACTACTGCCCCCAGTGGAGAAGAGGAACAGTTTATTTCACACCAACCTACGCAAATGTGTCCTTCAGGTTGAAGGGATTCTACCAGGGTGATGCATGCAGCTGCACGCGTCACCCAGGTGCCTTTTTTTTTTTTTTTTTTTTAAGACCTGCACAGTCCTTGTTTGTGGGCACCTTCTGTCCTGAACCTGGGAGGTGATTTAGATAAACCATAAACAGTGGTATAGTTTGCATATATGATGGTGGTATATCCCTGATTGAAATTCTCTAAACAAGTTTGATTTCCCTTTCCATAAACTAACAACCTTGGCGCAATGTAGTCGTGTAGTTTCACCAACTAGCAAACCACTTTGTATAAATAATATACTGCTATTGATTTAAAACGTTTGAGCCTCATGGAAGTTTTTTTTTTTTTTTTTAATAAAAACTGGTTGATTTTTATATTGGTTACCATTCTAAGTCCCAAAATGAGAAATGATTGGATACTATAAAGGGATGGCAACCTCTGCCCCACATTAATTGAACGGTTTTCTGTTTAACTTTTTTTTTTTTTTATATTTTCTTCTGTTTTATAGGTAGAGAGCCAAGTCTCATATTTACAAATCGCAGAGATATCCGAAAATTTGGACTTGAAAGAAAGGAATATATTCAGTTAGTGGAACAGTTGCGGAATACGGTGGCCCTGGATGCTGATATTGAAGGACAAAATCTGTTCTGGGCTGACCTGAATCAAAAGGCAATATTTCGGTATGTCTAATTGTAACTTTAAAAATCTGCTGGTCAGCTACAGTATGTTCACCATGCACTTTGCATAGGTTTTACAGGAACTAAATGTTTGGGCAATGGCTAACTCGCTGAGCATAGTGTGTGGTGGGGTGTTTTTTTTTTATTTTTTTTTTTTAAGGCTTCAGAAGTTTTGTCAATATTAACCACTTGCTGACCGCACTATAGCCAAATGAAAGCTACAGCCTGGCCGGCTAGTTCTGGGAAGGGCCTCCCATTTACTCTCGTGCAGCCAGGAGTGTCTGATGGCTGGCTTCTTGGGACCTAGTGCATCATGAATCTGGGTAAAGGGCCAATCCCAGCAGCCCTTTACAGCGTGATCACTTCGTCCAATGATTGAGCAATCATGTCAGCATACCGATGTCAGGTTTAGGTCTCCTCTCACCTATCAATACAGCCTGAGAGGGAGACAGCATCAGCGTGAGTGGGCTGGATTTGAAGTGCCATCACAGGGCTTATCCATGCCGTAATTTGTAGTCAGGAAATTACATGTATAACTTTGTCCCTAGAACACCTGAACTGCCTGTATGTGACAATGTAAAAGTATCAAGTCTCACATGTATCACCATACTTGGGAGTAGCAGAATGTATTTTGGTATGTACATGCTGTGTGTTAGAAATATCTTCTAAATGGACAATTTGTTTGTGTGTGGGGGGGCTTCCTTTTTGCAAAGAATTGTGGGAACAAATTACAACATCAAAAAACTCACCATGCCTCTTACTAAATACCTTTTTTTAGAATGTCTACTTTTCCAAAAAAGGGGCATTTGAGGAGTATTTGTAGGGTCCTGGCTTGTTGAGGTCTCAAGAAAAGAGGCCGTCAGTACATCAGGTGTGGTCACTTTTCAATGACTGGCACCATAGTTTGTAGACTCTAACCTTCACAAACTCCAATGATACACTGATGTGTGAAAAATGAAGAAAAGTGTGTGTGGTTTTTGGAGTGGTGTGTGGGTGTTTTTTTGTGCAAAAAATAAACCCAGTGGTGAATAAATGCCACCAAAAGAAAGCAGTTTGTGTGAAAAAAAGGACATCTTTTTCATATGGGTACAGTGTTGCATGACACTCATTTACATGAGTAATTGTCATTGAAGATGTGAGCACTGAAAGCTGGCCTGGTATAAGTGCCCAGTGGGCAAGTGGTTAAACCTAGATGTGTTTAAGCTCCACATAATTTGGTGTAATTTTGTGCATATATTACTTAATCCAGTTTAACTGCTAGTAGTATGGAAAAAGGGGTTAGTTTGATGGAAAGGTTTTGCGTAACTAGTAAGTAAAGTAAATCTATGATCTAACTGGATGGCTTTTAGTTTGCCTTAAGATGCTAGCCTAAAGGACTGTTCAGAATCTCTTCCAGTTTGAGACACTTTTGTTAACCTAAATATGCCCTAGTCTCGGCTGCATTTCATTGCTCAGGGACTTTGTCTGGGCAATGTGCATGTTTTCATGTAACAACGCAGGAGCACAATTGGGAAACCGTTTGTCACCCTGTATCAGGAAGTGCCAAATGAGGACCATGATGGCAGGATCACTAGATATTAAAATGAGCAGCAGATTTTTAAAAACCTGACTAGGTTTCAATCTGCTTTAAATGTCGTCACAAATCTGCTTATTGTATAAATGGCTTGATGGTAGTTTTTTTTTTTTTTTTTTTTTTTTTTTTTTTTTTTCTTCTTGTGCAGTTTTGTGTCTGCAAAACTGGCCTTTGGAGATGTTTCTGATCCAACAGGGATGGTGGTAGCTCCTATAATGTAAGTAGGAGTTGCCAGCCGTGGGTTTGGTGTAGTTGCGAGCAAAAATCTCGCTCCATTCATGACCTAATTCAAGAGCCAAGAAGGCTAAGGTATTGATTCCACATATGAGTAAAGTAGAGCCCAAGTTCATTATTACAGTGACTGACAAAGTCATCGATCAGGAAGGGCCATCCCAGATGACTGTTAATGTACCGGCCATAAAAAATTGGGTGTTTAGCATAAGGGTTGTTCCAAATGTGATTCCTTTTTTTTTTCCCCCCCAGAAACCCATGGTAAGTTTGGCATAAGAGGGCGCACAATTTGCACCCATTGCTGTACCCTGGGTTTGCAGGTAAGTCTTGCTCAAAAGAAATTATGAGTAAGGCAGAAATGTGTTGCGTTCTAGGATGAACTGGGATTGTTTAGGATGGAACTGGCAATATTGGAGTAGAAAATGTTGTACTGCCAACAGGCCTACTTGGTGGGGGATGGAGGTATAAAGTGAACTCTCATCCAGGGACAACCACAAGTAGCTATCCTGCTAGGTGTATGGGGCCAGGAGCTAAAGGACATGGAGTCACGTATGTATGACTACTGATTTTTTTTTTTTTTTTTTTTTTTTTTTTTTTTTTTTTTGTGATGACTTAGTTTCTGAAAATCAGAAAAGACAATTCTATAAAAAGCTTCTTTATAGGGGCTTATGGATTTAGGTTTGAACTAAGTATGTTTGATGTTTTTTTTTTTGTAGATAAGTCTGTAGATCCAAGTTGGAGTCAAAATCAGTGTCATTTCATTGTCGAGGCAAGAATCCTAAATACAGGTGGTCCCCGGGTTACAAGCAAGATAGGGACTGTAGGTTTAAGTTGAATTTGTAAGTCGGAACAGGTGTGTATGTGTGTGTGTGTGTGTGTGTGTGTGTGTGTGTGTGTGTGTGTGTGTGTGTATATATGTATGTATATAATTTTTTTTTTTTTTTTTTTTGTGTAGCTCCAGTCAAAACAACTATTTTTAAGCTTTTCGATAGCATAGGGAAGGGTTATCACCCATGTAAC
This sequence comes from Glandirana rugosa, assembly GCA_018402905.1. Taxonomy (NCBI): domain Eukaryota; kingdom Metazoa; phylum Chordata; class Amphibia; order Anura; family Ranidae; genus Glandirana; species Glandirana rugosa. Next base: position 554,457 of record BLSH010511794.1, on the reverse strand, counting down.
ATTTGTTTTGCTATCTATATCCCTGTTCAGAAGATTTATTTCACCTCACTTCCTGTCCCAATGACAATTGGATTTTGAAAACTTTGGGTTGTTGTGGAAACGAGGATTGGTGATAAAACATCAGTGGAGACACCTTTTTCCCTTAACTCTTACAGGAGTGAATTTCCCTTCCTAGGGGGAGAATTCCTCTCACTTCCTGTTGTCTCCCTCCGTTTTGTAAGTAGGAGTCATTTGTAAGTCGGATGTTTGTAACTAGGGGACCGCCTGTACTGAGACTACTCAGGACATCCTCTGGAAAGGAGGAGTCTAAAATACTCCTTGGATGGAGGTGAACTGGGAGTGTCTGATTTTTGTCAGTCACTGTAACAACCGTGAACTTGGGCTCTCCTTTTCTTATGTGTGGAATCCAAATACCTTAGCCGCCTTGGATCATGAACTAGGTCATGAAGGGAGTGGGATTTTTTGCTCGCGACTACACCAAACCCATGGCTGGCAACTCCCATTTATAGGAGTTGCCACCATCCCCATTTGGATCCGAAACCTCCCCAAAGGCCAGTTTTGCGGACTGAGACACAACTGCACTAGTGGTGATTACATTTCAGAGTACACATTTCAAATCCAAATTCCTGGAAAAGGGGTACACTGATGCATTATTTGAGCAGGCATATTCTATGTACCTTTTTGGCAAGGAACCCAAAACCCAGAGGAACCAAGAAAGCGTACCAGTAAGATTTATCCCTAGGTTTCATGACCACTTTAAACAAATGGAACATGCCCTCAAACATTGGGATATTCTATTGCAGGACTCTCACCTCAATATCATTCTCGATAAGGCAAAAGTGACATATCTCCAATCTCTTATGCTTTATACCCCTTAAAGGGATGCACCAATGTGGCAAAGCACTCTGAAAAATTTCTGACCATGTTGCAGAAATTCACAAGTTTTGCAAACGCTGACAAGACCTACACTTTGGAGCAGTTCTACAATTGCTCCACAGACAGTGTAGTGTCCTGTCTCACCTGCCCCTGCAAACTATTGTACGTTGGTTGCACTATTCGCCCCCTAAATCGATTTGGCAAGCAGACGGTTTGTCAAAGAGGGATGTGACCAACCTGGTGTCCCCAGACACTTTTTAGGTGTCCTGTAATGTGTTTCAACTAGTGTGATTATCTGCACCCCCTGAGACTCAAAATTAAATGCACAGCTGCCCTAAAATTCCTGATATCTCAATCCCCTGATGGGCCATGTCATAAATTTCAGCTTAGCCATGCTAGGGGTATAGACTGTATATGATTGTATAGGGCGAGTCGGATCGGAGAAGAGCAAGGTAGAGGTCACAATGCCTATGTCTCATATGGTCTATATGTCTCCAAAGACAAGAATAGATCTGTAAAGCCCCTTTAATTTCATGTGTACTGTTGCATGTCTTGTGTTCAAAAACCATAGAGCCTGTTTGTAAGTGTACCAAAGTATGCACCATGCAATTGAAAATAAAACAATGGCTCAACGGGAGCCCAGTCCATAACGCCCAGCTCAGCACCTCCCCAACGTGGCATGAGCTTACTTTCCCAAATCCGGATATGGAAAACTTCTTCAAACTTCTTCCAGCATTTGTGGCATACTGGAGACAGGTGGCTTAAGGAGTAGTACATTTCAGCACAAACAGGGCATACCCATGGAAAAACTAACAAAAGTTAGTTGGGGGGGGGGGGGCGACTTTTTCACTGATCAGAGCGTAGAGAGTCAGCACCATGAAGACAGTACTATAGTGGTGTCACTCAGGTGGAGGCTGCCAACAAGGATAGCATAAAAATTGTATATAAAAGTACTAGCAAGGCATACCTTCACAGGTCAATGACCAATTGCACAGGATCCACAGTAAATGGAGGCATACTGATTTTGGCCTCGATTAACAAGCCGTCTAGAGCAGCAGCTTAGCAACTGGTGCACAAACTTGGTGACCGGGAGATGCAGGATGACAAAGTGGGTAATGTTCAGCTGTGGGAAGGGCACTAGTGGCTAAGTTTTAACAAATATGCCCCATCTTCTGTAGCTTAGGCAAAAGTATCTGTATGCTACATTAGAACAATACTCACCGCTCCAGAACTAGGGCATGGGATGGTTTGCGGGATCACGCCAGTCCAAGCCAGGACGTTGCCTCAGGGTCTTCAAAGAACTGCTCTTGACTCTCATTACTCCACTCTCACTGGAAAAAACATGGAGTATTTCATGTGCTTGGCACGCAGCCTACTCTTCAAATCCTGGATGCAGGATATCTGCCACTGGGCTTCGCCAGAAAAATCGGAACATCACCAGATGTACATTGGCATAGGGGAGGTTTCCTTTTTCCCTGGTTAACCGAAGGACCTTGTCCTGATCAGTTTAAGACTTTAGCGATGCATGTACGTGGCGCTGCTCCAACCGACTGAGGACGTCCAGGGATCCGGTGAGTATGCGCCACCACAAACATATGAGAATGCCTCTCTGCTGTAGGTAGTGATCAATAGTTTTTCCAGAAAGTCCTCTGCTCCCTCAGATTTCTCTGGGAGCCCTATGATTGTAAGATTGCACCTCCGGAGACTATTCTCCATAGCGTCCTGCTTCATCGCAAGCTGCTGCAGATGGCATTGCATGTCGTTGGTGGTGTTGAAGAGGGTGGAGAATATCCTCAGCTGTGCCAATATGTATCTCCATCTCCATCACCCTGTCTTTTTTAGTTTTGAGAAGTCTTGACAAACATGTGAGATCTCAATCTTTTCGTCTATCTTGGCAGTGAGTGTGCTTTGGCAGAGGGAGACCGCCTCCAGGATCTTTTTAGTATCAGCCGTGGGCTGTTCTGTATCCGAGGAGTCCCCGGTGCCATCTTTGGCCTGCTCCTGTTCCTGCTGGTGGTATTTGGCCAGTTGATTAGCGGTCTCCGTGACCTTTTTTGGCGGGGACATGATCGCTGGTAATACCGATATGTGTGAGACCCAGTTAGGTTGACAAATCTGAGGAACAAAGCATAAGCTATTTGTTACACGAGAATCGGTTTGCGGAACTCTATGCGACCTATCTTGCTCCAGGCCACGCCCCTGTATGTCAAGGTTTACATCCACTTTAAGTATGGTGGTTACTTTCCTGTGGTATCCTTTGTGCATTTTCCTGGTGGGACCTAATCTTCACATGAGTACAGTCACTTTTTATCCACTAGCACTTTCCCATCGTGGCCTACCCTTGGAAAAATTCCAACAGAGGGCCCTCAAGTGTTTTCTAATACTTACTTACTGTTGCACCTAAACGTATCATTTTGGTAAAAAGTTTGGCACTTGTCTGGCAATTCTCGAATGGTGAACAGGTGTTGCCACGAAGTTGTGTCAAAGGCCTTCTGCAGGTCAATAGACAAGATAAAGCCTCCTTGAGGGCCCCCATCCCAACCAGTCTTCATGAGGGAGATTACATGTGTTGCCCTTCTCACCTGATCGGTGCCTTTCCTTCCTCGGATGAAACCCACCTGATCTTTATGAAGGTAAGCTCCAATAAAGTAGGCTAAATGGGTGGATACAATTTGTCATTTTTAAGTCGCAATTAATCAAAGAAATAGGTCTATAGTTGCTTGCTTCTGTTTGATCCCTCCCCAATTTAGGTATGACCGATATGTAGGCTAAGTTAGAAGAGGGATCAAGGGCTTTGCCATTCCTAAGGGAATTGAAGAAAATGCACCATATATGGAGTCCAGTGTGTTAGAGAAGGTCATGTAATAACAAGCCGAAAAGCCATCTCGTCCAGGGGCTGAACTGTTGCGGAGTCCTTTAATGATATTCTGAACCTCTGAGAAGGGAGGAGTCCAGGATTGATTTATGTTGTAATTGTTTTTTTGTTTGTGTTTGTTTTTTTTTTTTTTTTGTAACGGAATTCCGTCTAGGTAATTTTCTAAATCTGAGCTCTAGGGGTCTTTTAACATAAAGTTTCGATTGAAATGTATGAAATGAGTCCATATTTTTGATGGATCATGGTGCCGAAGTAGATCTGACTTTTGGGAGGGTAATGACTCTAAATTTAGGTGATAAATTCTGAAAGTAGAAGCGTGACTTAGTCCACCTCAGATTCTTTTCTGTCAGGTAACGCTAGATTTAGGGCTGATTTAGCTGAATCCAAGTTTTTCCAAGGTATACAGAGTGGAATTTCGTTTGAGCTTTGCTGATCAATTTGAATTCTTTATCTAGTTTATTACTATCACCCTGTTTTTTGTGTGTTTAAGTTGAGATGCTAACTGTATTAGATTTCCCCTTTATGACCGCACCCCATAATGAACCCGGGGCAATATTCTCTACATTTACTAGGAAGTATTCTTTCAGCGCTTTCCAGAATAGTGCACCGAATGGGGTCATTGAGAAGAGTGTCATTTAGATGCCATGGGTGGGGGCCCATGTGTGAAAGTCCTTTTGAAGTGTGAGTAATACCAATGAGTGGTCAGACCAGGAGATATCCTGGATGTCGGCCCGTATGGCAGTTCCGATGGCAGGAGGGAATAAAAATATGATCCATCCTGGTGTAAGTATTATGTGGGGTTGAAAATGGGTATAGCCTATGAAAGAGAGATTTAGTTTTCGCCATATGTCTATCAGGCTGGAGTGCAATAGTCGCACTATGCGGAGGCTTTGTTGGGGGCCTTTTGTACCCAGTGGAGCCTTTCTGGGTTGTATTTAGTTTTGGGACGAAGGTGATGTTTGAGTCCCCTCCCATAATAACTCGACCTTCGAAATGAGGGGATAGAGATTGGAGCATGTCTGTAAAGAAAGTGGCCTGCGCCACATTGGGGGCATAGTATGAAATATTCCCATCAACATGTCCCTTGACCATAATGTATCGACCGTCTCTATCCTTAATTGTCTTACTATGTAAGACACTTTTAAATGGGAAGATGGAGGGTTTAGGCCCTGTGTATTGGATGTTACACGGAGAGGTCCATTTGTAGTACCGGTGTTGGCCATGGGGGGGGGGGGGGGTGCGGAAGCTTGACTAACCAACGCCCCTGTAGTGAAGTGAATGTAGACCTTGTTGGAAAGGGCTGTGGAATCAGGCGGCTTGGTGATGAAACAACGCAGGTATCTGCAAAAAGGAAGAGTAAAGTAGTGCATGAGGAGGTTGGCACACAGCAGAAAAATTGCTGCATGCTATTCTCGCCCAGGACTAGGGGCCCTAGTCCTAGGTACGGAGTAACAAAGTACGTGTTCTGAGTAAATCCAACCGCTACCCTGGTGCCACTTAAGACCCAAGGAAAAAAAGGGGGTTCCACGAATTACAACAGGGGGAGGGCACATAAACCACCTGGCCTCAGGGGCCCTCAAACGAAGGGCTCTAGCCCTTAGCATTCTAAACCATATTCCTATAGGCGGTTTTGATAACCTTTTTAAAGAGATTAATCTGCAAGGGAATTGCATCCGATTCTCTGAGGCTCTAAATAGGTGCGGGAGAAATTAACCCAAGGAAATAAGCTAATTACCTGTGTTAACATGTGGGATCAAGTATAATTGAACATGTCTCAAAGTAAAACTGATCAAAACAAATCTCTCTTCTAAAATGAGAAAATTAAGCCTGAGATATAACATTGTAACTTTTATGATCAAAAGGGTTACTCAAAACCTGTGAATGGGTATCTGTTCATTGATACCAGACCTTGGATAGATGTCAAGTGACTAGTTTGTCCAAGGAGGAAAAATGAAAATGAGACCAGCTAACCACTCTAGCAAGATCTTTGTACTGGGAGATTGGAGTTGCGGTATTTAACTTCTGCTTGTTCCAAAGTGGAGGCACACGATCATAAGCTGAAGAGGAAGGCGCTTGTGATATGAACCCAAGTTCTTTCAAAATTTTCTCCATCTTGGAAGTTGGAGAAGCCAAAAGTTTTTTTTTTTTTTGTTTTTTTTGTTTTTTTTTTTTTTTTTTGAATTGCAGACAAAATGGGTAAGACCACCAGTGCACGTTTTTTGGCTGAGGACTTTCAGTAAAGGCTTCAGGGATCTTTGTTTTTGGATAGACATGGGTGATATATCTGAGAATATCTGCACCAGGTGGCCTTGAATAGATGGGTTGTCAGACGCTTGTGATCTTTTCATGCCTTCCTCTTTTAACAGAAATGTGGTTTGACTAGGTCTCTAGGGAGACAATCTTGGTGTGGGGGTTGTAAGGCTCTATCTAGTTCAAGTCTGGTGTCAGATGTCGGGGGATAAGCTCCTTGATAAGGGCCCTAACTGGACCAGGGACATCCAGAATGGTTTTAGGTAGCCCCCTCATGCGAAAATTGTATTGACTGCTTCTGTTTTCGAGATCGTCGATTTTTAGATAGAGCCATGTCCAATTGGCCTTGTGTTTTTGCATGCAGTGTTTTGATTGGCACGGGCTACCGTCTTGTCAAGTTTTACTCTATAGTGTCCATACGGGCCCCCAGATTTTGGAGGTCAGCCTTAATTGAAGTGGTTATTTGTGCCGATGTTTGTCTGGGCTAGGCCATTAGATAACATTTGCTCAACTACTTAACAGATTTTCAGAAAAGTCTGGTATTTGGCCTGTATGTATAGGGGAGGCCTCGTGTGGTAACACTATCTCCAGGGCTGTTCATTAGAGGGGTATTAACCACTTCAGATCCCCCCCCCCCTTGAAGACAGAGATTTCCGGTCATCTCTATGGCTCTTGGAGGCCCGGGCGCACATCGTGACGTCCCTTCCGGGTCTCCGAAGTAAACAGCCGTTAAAGGGGAAGGAAAGGCTGAGATTGTCTGGGTTTTTTTTTTTTTTTTTTTGATCTCAGCCTTTCCAGCCTGTAGGATAGATGTAGGGTCTTATAGACCCTGCATCTGTCCATAAAGAGGACCTGTCACTCTCTTTTCCTATTACAAGGGATGTTTACATTCCTTGTAATAGGAATAAAAGTGATAAAAAAAAAAAAAATATTAAAGTGAGTGTAAAAATAAAAAAATAAAAGTAAAATAAGAAATAAAAAAAATTTTTTTTAAAGCGCCCCGTCCCTGCGAGCTCGCGCACAGAAGCGAACGCATACGTAAATCGTGCCCGCATATGTAAACGGTGTCCAAACCACACATGTGAGGTATCGCCGCGTGCGTTAGAGTGAGAGCAATAATTCTAGCCCAAGACCTCTAACTCCAAAACAGCTAACCTGTAAAAATTTTTAAAGCAGCGCCTATGGAGATTTTTAATAACCAAAGTTTGGCGC
>BLSH010511794.1:530272-547234 GCA_018402905.1 Glandirana rugosa | reverse complement strand
AAGGCTGAGATCGTCTGTTTTTTTTTTTTCTGATCTCAGCCTTTCCAGCCTGTAGGATAGATGTAGGGTCTTATAGACCCTGCATCTGTCCATAAAGAGGACCTGTCACTCTCTTTTCCTATTACAAGGGATGTTTACATTCCTTGTAATAGGAATAAAAGTGATAAAAAAAAAAAAAATATTAAAGTGAGTGTAAAAATAAAAAAATAAAAGTAAAATAAGAAATAAAAAAAATTTTTTTTAAAGCGCCCCGTCCCTGCGAGCTCGCGCACAGAAGCGAACGCATACGTAAATCGTGCCCGCATATGTAAACGGTGTCCAAACCACACATGTGAGGTATCGCCGCGTGCGTTAGAGTGAGAGCAATAATTCTAGCCCAAGACCTCTAACTCCAAAACAGCTAACCTGTAAAAATTTTTAAAGCAGCGCCTATGGAGATTTTTAATAACCAAAGTTTGGCGCCATTCCACAAGTTTGCGCAATTTTAAAATGTGACATGTTGGGTATCTACTCGGTGTAACATCTTTCACATTATGAAAAAAAATTGGGCTAACTTTACTGTTTGTTTTTTTTAATTCACAAAACTGTTTTAAAAAAAAAAAAAAACGCGTTCGAAAAATCGCTGCGCAAATACCGCATGACATAAAAAGTTGCAACAACCGCCATTTTATTCCCTAGAATCTTTGCTAAAAAACATAAATGTTTGGGGGTGCTGAGTAATTTTCTAGCAAAAAATGATTATTTTTACATGTAGGAGAGGAGTGCCAGAAATTGCTTGGATCTGAAGTGGTTAAGCAATTTCTGAAATGATCTACTAATGGGGGGATTCAGTGGATGCTGGTGAGGTTGCATGAGGGTGGTTGGTACTCACAGGTGTTTCTGACGGAACACCGGATACTGGAAGTGGATCTGCGATAGTCCATGTCCTCCGTGGCACCGTCGGGATGGGCCACGGCTGCCATCTTGGGGTTCTCCCGGCCCTGTGCTTCGATGCTGAGCTGACAGTTTACCTACTTTGCTTGTTCCCATGACATGGAGGGGGGATGCAGCACAGTGTCCCAGTGTCAGGTGTAGGTTTTGGGGCTAAGGCTGCTGCTTATAGCAGGGAAGAGGGGCTCCTGTGTCGTTGTGCCATCCTGGAAGCCGCTGTGCGCGCGCGACTCCTCTCAGGAAGCCTTCAGGCCTGTTTCTATGAAGGCTACTGTTGTGGATGACTTGGTGTATATAATCTGCAAATAGAGTGGCAGCCTGCTGTTTTAATGGTAATCTATTTCAGGGAAGGGTGTACCAAGATGGCCTCCTACTGTAGGCCTCTGTAGATGAAACTGGCAGAAAACTGGTGTACTGCGGCCTGCTACTTTCCAGAGGGGATATCGATGGAGGGTTCTACTAGGGCCCTGGGCTTAATGTGGGTCTTGCACAGAGGGGGGCCCGTGACTGAGTGTAGGCCGTCGCTAGACCTCTGTAGGCTGTGGCCTGGATTGCGGGCCTCAATTGCGGCTGGGAGGCTTGGCTAGGGGCCGAAGTTCAGGAGGAGGACGTGGGGTGCTGCTGGGGCGGGGGTAACTGCAGGATTCCTTAGTCCTAGGGAGTGCCAATCGGGCTAGACCTCAAAGATGGCGGAGGCCACTGGAGGGTGAGTGAGTCTGCAGCCTAGGCTGCTCTGCAATTGGGCCTTTGCGGCGCTTAATTTCAGTGCCTGGGCTTGACTGGAGCTATGATGAGTAAAGGCTTAACGGTCCTGAGGCGAGGATACAGTTTGTGTGTAGGCCCAAAGCTCTGCAAGATGGCGGCAGCCTCGGGTGGGGAGGCTCTGTGTCGGCTTGATTTTTCACTGCGGATGGGCAAAAGTTCCATCCAATTTCTGGCCTGTTGCCAGAGGGTTTGACTTGGAGTTTTTGAAGTTCCCCTGGCTCTTGGAGGCGCAGATGGAGGATTATGGTAGGCAAGCCGGGAGCTCTTCTCCTGCACGTCTGCTCCTCTAGCATTCTTATTTAAAGGACTCAAACTGAGAGCCTTAGATCAATTCCTCATCCTCCCCCCCCTCTTTGCACCCAAGTCAGCTTAGGCCATCTATAGTTAATGTCTGAGACCGTATGGGGTCTGGCTGAAGGCAGAGGTGATGTATAAAGCTCAATTCCTTAAGAACAAACTAAATCTTTGACGTTTCATAGATCAGGGGATGTCATAGGCAGTCACTACTTCAGTATCAAATGATCCTACATGAGTAGTTGTGCAAGGAGAGGACAGCTGCAGCAAGGCAGGTGTGATGCGCCTACTCCCTTATTACATAAGACATGTGATGGGAATTCCACCAGGGAATCGCTATTCTGGCCCCTTTCACACTTGCGCAACCTGAAAGCCACGCTTATTTTTTTTGCTATGACTTAAAGCAATGCCTGTGTAGTCTTGAGGTCTATGGTCCAACTTTGATGCGACTTGAGGTCCAAAGTAGTGCAGGGATTACTTTGAAGTCGCACAGATGAATGGTACTCATTGGAAATCATGGGGTACGACTTTGCAGTCCCAGGACAAGTCACACAAGTGTGAAAGGGGCCTTAATGTTTGCTTATTTAAATATATAATTATACCAGCCACATAATGTACAGTAGGTCTTTCTACACCCACTTCATCTTTTTGGGCCTCATGCACTTTCCTGTAAACAAAGGTTGTCTTAAGGGCATACATTCGTGTGTGTGTGTGTCTGTCATGTTCCAGAGTCAGCAGTCTACTTTAAGTTTTTATATTGGCTTAGATCCTAAGAAAACCGTAACCCGAAACCTGAGGTCCTTGCCCTTTGCTTCTACTGACTCTGCAACAAATGCAATTTTCCTGAGCCTTTGACTTTACGGCTTGTCCTTTTTTTTTGACTATGGATTTTCAGTGGCAAGCTTGTTTGCAATGAAACCACAAATGGTTTCTTTTGGCGTTTAAATATTGTCCGTACAGTATAGAGAATGACCTGTTGGGCTTCAGAGCCTTGGATTGGCATAGTGTAACCTTCAGCACTTTTTTTTTTTTTCCCCACCTCCATACAATGTTTACTTATAGCTTCTCCTAGTTTATAATTATTTAGCACCCATAGTGTGGATCATTTGTGCTGCTATACTCCATTTTGTCAGGTTCACTATTGCCCCTCAACTTCCAGGCATATCCTGTATTCACAATGGGATCATATGCAGTTTGGGTGCTGATGATTGAGGAGGAAGGCCAATAAAGATAGGCACTTGTGAAATAGTTTGGTTATATGACATGTTTTACTTTCATGCTGATTGCAAGCTACTAACAGTTAAAATTCTTCTTTCTCCTAGAGCTTCAGTGGATATTCGTGACAGAATAGGACACCATATGAAGGTTGTAGAAGGCCTGCACACTCCTGCAGCCATTGCTGTTGACTGGGTCTACAAGAACATTTATTGGGCAGATGTTGGCTTGAAAACCATCTCTGTGTCCAATTTCAGTGGCTCTAAAAAGAGTGTCTTATTCAACACAGAGTTGATTGAGCCATCATCCATAGCTGTTGATCCAATATCTGGGTAATCTGTCCTTTTTTGTAACTTAATTAGTAAGACTTGGCAAGTCATGGTGTTCCTTCCCTTATGCGAACTAAAGCAAGAACACAGATCATGTGGCTATGTGCCATTGTGGCCATTTTGCCTCATTGGACTGTAGTAATTTTTAAGCTTGAGGTTTTTCAATCTGGCTTAGTAGTCATCCAATTGGACTATTTTCTGGTCCATGGGTGAATGTAATTTCCTAAGTGTAAGAACTCTCTCTCAAGCTTGGGTTTTTTCATTCCTGTTAAGAGCCTGAGCTTATCTAAAACTTGGAGACTTTACTTTTTCCAAAGAAATGGCCCATCACCCCACCCAGAATATTTCTTGGGGCACTGATGAATATAGCAGCAAGTATGTGGGAAATGGGAGGGTGACAAACTCTGCAATCCTTAGATTTAAATTGGATTTGCCTTGTTCCTTTTGTCATGTGTTTTTTTTTTTTTGTTGTTCAGTGCTTTAAGCATTTTGGCTTCCTTTGTGGAGAGCCAACAGAGTGGAACACAGTGATGACTTGAGTATGTTATTATTTTATTTATATAACCGTTTACAAGGCTTATATTATATTGGATTATATTTTTTTTGCTTGGACTTCCAATTTCAGATTTATCTACTGGTCAGACTGGGGAGAAGCTGCCAAGATTGAGAAGGCCGGAATGAATGGAATAGACAGACAGCCACTGGTTACAACCGATATCCAGCGCCCAAGTGGAATTGTTTTGGGTAAACGCTTTAAAGGTTTTCTGAAGAGTTTATTTGGGCAAATCTCAGTTTTAGATTTTGGCAAGAATAGGAACCTCTGATTTGTGGGGGGGTTTCCAATCACTGAACTGCACCATAGCCACTGCGGGTCTTCATGCAGCTTCCAGGTAGGCCCATTGTGGAGGGTGAAGCCAGGATGGGGTTAACTTCCCCCTATTTTCCTGATGCTTTATGTTTGAGACACTGTAATCTTAACCTCATTCAAAGCTTAAAGGTGCCCAGTTTGCTCCCTTTGGGGGAATGGTTATGCTCTGCATCCTTACGATATGATAGTGGAGGATTGCAGGATAGGCAGGGTTGATGGAAGTTTAGCACCTTTAATTGGCTTACCAACTGGCAACTGGTGTGGTACTGTGTACGGTGTACTCCCCCCTGAGTGTGCCTGAAGAAACTGGAGCATGTCTTGAAGCGCATTCCACGCATGCACCAAATCAGTCCTGGGTGGTTATTGCTCTTGCATAAACTGCCTCTTTGGAAACAGGACAAGCAACATCCCCTAGTTCTGATACATGGGATTATGATTTACACTCACAGGTCATGAGTGACCGCCTACAAGGGGACACTTTTTTTTTTTTTTTTTTTTTTTTTATTTCCTCGCAGTTCTAACCTTGTACTACAGGGGCCATGGCCCTGCTCCTCTGACCTTCCTTCCTGAATCTTAACCTTGTCCTTGCACCAGGCACAATGCAAGTGTAGGTGGTATCGGCCAAAAACTGCTCGCTTTCTCAGGCATCAGATCCGGATATGTCTACTACAGACACTTCCCTTAAGCTCAAGGAGACTTTTACTACACATATATTTAAGCTGTATGCCCTCTAGCATTGAATAGAAGGAAAAAGTGCAGTATAAAACAGATAAGGTTTTATTATAGCAGGATTAAAAACGCCAGCGTGGAATGAGGTCACCGGAAGGAGCGGAGAAGGCTGTGGGATTGCCAGGACGTGCTCTCGGAGCGATCTGCTCTTTCAGTATAGAAAATGCTAGGTGTGGCGCCTCCCTCCTGGGGGTTTTTGTCAACAGGATGCATAAATGTACATTTCTATCTGTATGCCTCAACATCTGTTTTGGGGCGGGAGATCCGAATTGCCATGTCATCTTTCCCATTGGCCTGTCCACAGCCCTTCTGTTTCCTCCAAGGTTTTGTCTCTGCCTTTTTTCCCAGTATTTGCATACCTGGCCAATCTCCTCCTGTTTTTGAAGGATCAGTCTTCCCTCTCCCTGTGAGCATACACCCAACAGATGGTACAGGCTCTGCAGAGCTTAGGTTGGATGCTCAACCTCCAGAAGTCATCGCTACACCCATCAGACTGAATAAATGTCACAATCTTGTCCAGAACCTTTCTGTTGCATGACAAACTTTGTCCCTTTGTTATGATGCACTCATTCATTCTTCACTCTGATGCGGTGGATTTCTAACCAGGCGCTGCAGTTGTGGAAGCCTTTTCCTCCAGTCTTTTCTCATGATGGGACCTCAGGTCACACCTAAGTGCAGGAGACTTTAGTCATCAGAGGAAGTTCTGCTTACTCAACATTCTTGAGCTCAGGGCATTTGAGTTGTCTGTGGACCCTGGACTGTAGTGAGCCCAGGCAGATAATGCCACAACTGTGGTCTACATCAATTATCAAGGGGGCACCAGAACTCTCACTGTTCGAAGCTAGAAGTTAACTTCTCTTCTATTAGGCAAGACTTACATTCTGTCTGCCGTCCACATTCCAGGTGTGGAAAAGTGTCCTTGAACCCCCTTGCCCACAGATGGGTGAACACCAGGTTCTTGAATCCCCAATACCAAGAGATCCCAAAATGGACCAGTTTGTACATACATAATGGATGAATATGTACATAAACATGTACATATTATCCATCCTCGTGCCTGGGCACCCACCGGAAACCACAATGTGAGGCTCCAGATATTACCCTCGGCGTGTGGAGTGTAGCTCAAAAATAATGGTCCTATACGAATACAGAAACAACAAAAATAAGCATTAAGACAATCTCCATAACAATCTAGTTGAAACGTTCCCAGTAATAGACCCTAGATCCAAACTAAGAAATGGAAGTAAAAATAATGAAGTGCAGCGCTAATGTAACAAGTGGTAAAACTGTACATAAGTCCTCATTCAATCTGTATAAAGTGACCTGATATCCTCGTTTAAAGTTCATAAGAATTTTTTCTGTGCAAAGAAATATGAAAAGGGTTCCATTTCCAGAGGATATCAGATAAAGGAGATGTGTTATTGGAAAACTGCCACCATCTCGTACCACCTTATCACCCACTGGGGAGGAGATCGTGGACAGAGGGAAGGTGCTACTAACCTCAGAGCCATCAGTGGACATCTGAGACTCACTCTGGCGGATCTGGAATCCCACTAAGCGGTTTCTAACACTCCTGAGGAGTGTCACTGGTCTTCCGGTAAGCTCCCATCTTCACTGGTGAAGGATTATCATTTGGTGGCTGTTTTCCAATAACCTCTCCTTTATCTGATATCCTCTGGAAATGGAACACTTTTCAGATTTCTTTGCACAGAAGAAATTATTAACTTTATCACTAGGATATGTAATTGCACCACCACTTTATTGCTTTATACAGATTGAGGACTTTTTATGTACAGTTTTACCATTTGTTACATTAGCGCTGCCCTTGATTATTTTTAATAGCTTGTTTAACTCTTTGTGGGTTTTAAGTGTACTTATTTAAATCATATTTATATAACGCTATCATGAGCATGGATATTCACGTTTTAAGAAATGGATGTATTGTCAAATCTTTCTATTAAGTCATGACTACACTTTATGGGGTATATAGAATTTTTAAGGCTTGGGCCATGAATTGGTCGGATAAAAATCAGTAACCAACACTGATATAATGGTCTACAAATGGGTATAAGCTGTTATTTTCTTTTGATAGGATTTTAATATGTAGGTTTTCTTGACTAGAAATATACAAGCTCCTGAAGTGACTTCAAAGTCACGAAACATGTAGAGCAGAAGCACGTTACACTGAGGACAAGCGGAACCCCAATCCGGAGGAATGTTTGTGGATATTTAGAGATTACGCAGCCTCTGTATGATATAATACAGTTGTATGCAAAAGTTTAGGAACCCCTGACAATTTCCATGATTGCCATTTATAAATATTTGGGTGTTTTGGATCAGCAATTTTCATTTTGATCGATCAAATAACTGAAGGACATAGTAATATTTCAGTAGTGAAATGAGGTTTATTGGATTAATAGAAAATGTGCAATATGCATCAAAACAAAATTAGACAGGTGCATAAATTTGGGCACCCTTGTCATTTTGTTGATTTGAATACCTGTAACTACTTAGCACTGATTAATTGGAAAACACAATTGGTTTGGTGAGCTCATTAAGCCTTGACCTAGACAGGTGCATCCAATCATGAGAAAATGTATTTAAGGTGGCCAATTGCAAGTTGTTCTTTGACTCTCCTCTGAAGAGTGGTAACATGGGGGGGCCTCAAAACAACTCTCAAATGACCTGAAAACAAAGATTGTTCTACATTGTGGTTTAGGGGAAGGCTACAAAAGGTTATCGCAGAGATATAAGCGCAGTGTCCACTGTGGAACATGGTGAGGAAATGGAAGACCACAGGCACAGTTCTTAAGGCCAGAAGAGGCAGGCCACATAAAATATTGGAGAGGCGAAGGATGGTGAACGGTCAAAAACAGCCCACAGACCACCTCCAAAGACCTAAAACATCAACTTGTTTCAAATGGGGTCACTGTGCATCGTTCAACAATTCAGAGCACTTTGCACAGGGAGAAGCTGTATGGGAGAGTGATGTGAAAGAAGCCTTTTCTGTACACACGCCACAAACTGAGTCGCTTGAGTTATGCAAACGCACATTTGGACACGCCAGCTTCATTTTGGTATAAGGTGCTGTGAACTCTATCCTTTGTCCTGTACTATGCAATTAGGCAAATGGATATTTGATTTTCAAGTAAACTTTTTCCTGGAGTTCAGTATAGGACATGAGGCTCTCCCCTCTCCTGATTTTGTAGTGTGTAAACTTTTTTTTTTTTTTTATAGAGAATATAAAACTGTTTTTACCAATAGCATTGTAAAATGTGAGGTTCCTTTTTTGGCTCTAATAAAACTTTCTTTACTTCCATAGATTTGGTGAAAAGTCGTCTCTATTGGCTTGATCTGAAGCTGCACCAACTCTGCAGTGTGGATCTGAATGGCCAGGACCGCCGGATTATCTTGAAATCGCATGAATTTCTTGCTTATCCTCTTGCCCTTACAATTTTTGAGGTATTTCATCCTTCATGTAGTGGGAGGGTCCCCCAATGAGGGTTTTTATGGCAGCAACATATGTGAACAAATCTTGAATATTGGTAAAATTGTGAAATAGAATACCAGTTTGTAGTTTTCAAAATGTATTTGGTATTTGCTATAAAACTTGCATATTAAAACAGGAACTCTGGTTGTGCGAACAAGGAAAATGTACATCTACATACAATGTAATACTGCAGAAAAACATTGGATGGCATACAATACAGCTGTAGCTGCATCAGCTCCCCAACGCGTTTCAACCTTTAGAAAAGTGTTTTGGTATTTCTCAGGGGGAAGTGTTCCTTTCTACAAGGATAGTAGAAAATAGAATTTAGCAGGTATAGAGATTAAACAATCATGCTTACAAGCATTTAGAACTTACATTTGCTGAAAAATATTGGCTAAGAGGCAGCAGTCGCAAAGAGCCAGAGCATAATTAAAATCAACAGTATGGCGGAAATCGTTACGGCCCAAGGACTTACAAAGGGCCACGCTCAGTCCCCTCTGTGTGTAGAGGAGATTGCAGTGTACTGCGGTAGGTTGTATCCTAGAATAGATTTGATTAGGTCAGGTTTCCTCATTTTTATATAAGGTTTATATTAGATGGGTGGAGTGAGTATATTAGTATTTTATCCTTACTATGCTTATTAGGGTATTAAGTATAACAGAATATCATGGGAATTTGCCTATGTGTTCTATTCTAAACGGATACTTTTATTTACTATATATTTTTTGATATTCGTGTATTAAATGAGTAAAACATGAAAATGTATATGAAAAGGGGGGGGGGGGGGAGATTAAGTGAATAGATGTGTAATTAATAAGTGGAGTCAGGAAAAAATGTGGGAAAACGTAAGGTAGTGAAAGGGGTGACGGGTCATGTAGTTGAATTTACTTTTTATTCATCAGTTGAGGTGTGTGTGTGTGTGTGTGTGTGTGTGTGTGTGTGTGTAAAACATTTGAGTTTTAAAAAAAAAAGCTGGGAGAGGATTAAAACTGTTATTATAGCTGTCCAGGGCTTCACTGGAGATTTCACCTGCTTCTGACCTGTCAAGTTTCAGCATACAGCCAGCTAGAATCTTAAACGGTCAGACATCTGTGAGCTTCTAGCCTTTTTTCTATTCTACTACATTGAAGGCTTTTGGATGTTTTCGCCGTCCTGAAGGAAGTAAGCTAAAGAAGGCCTGCATAGCGGAAAAAAACAGGTACTAACCCTTCTACTGTAGAGTAGGGAACAGTTGGCACCTGTCTGGTTTTACTGCTATGAAGGCCTTTATTTGCATCAACACAACAATGCTGAAGGCCCCGGCTTGAATTGTTCCAAAAGAACTGAGTCCTCAAAGACAGGTTCCTGGTCTCTGGTAATTTTTGTCTTAGCGATTTGCCAGACTATGGTGGCTAACTGGACATGGTAGAAATGGTTGGATGCAGGGCCTGCAAAGAGCATCAAGGTTTCTAGTGATGCGTACGTGTACACACGTTTTTTCGTAAATATTTTATCTCCATGTGACAACACTGAAGAAATGACACTTGGCTACGATGTAAAGTAGTGAGTATACAGCTTGTATAACAGTGTAAATTTGCTGTCCCCTCAAAATAACTCACACACCCATTAATGTCTAAACCGCTGCAACAAAAGTGAGTACACCCCCAAGTTAAAACTGTCAAAGGTGGGCCCAATTAGCCATTTTCCTCCCCGGTGTCATGTGACTTGTTAGTGTTACAAGGTCTCAGGTGTGACTGGGGAGCAGGTGTTTTAAATTGGTTATTGCTCTCTCATATACTGGTCACTGGAAGTTCAACATGGCAAAACGGAGGATCTGAAAAATAGAATTGTTGCTCTACATATAGATGGCCTAGGCTAGAGGATTGCCAAGACCCTGAAACTGAGCTGCAGCACAGTGGCCAAGGTCATACAGCGGTTTAACAGGACAGGTCCATTCAGAACAGGCCTCGCCATGGTCGACCAAAGACGTTGAGTGCATGTGCTCAGCATCATATCAAGAGGTTGTCTTTCGGAAATAGACATGAGTGCTTCCAGCATTGCTGCAGAGGTTGAAGGGGTGGGGGGTCAGTCTTGGTGCTCAGACCATATACCGCACACTGCATCAAATTCGTCTGCATGGCTGTCGTCCCAGAAGGAAGCCTCTTCTAAAGATGATGCGCAGAGACAAGCAGACTAAGGACATGGCTTACTGGAACCGTCCTGTGGTATGATGAGACCAAGAAACTTTATTGGTTCAGATGGTGTCATGCGTGTGTGGGGCAACCAAGTGAGGAGTACAAAGGCAAGCGTTGCCTACAGTGAAGCATGGTGGTGGGAATTTCATGGTCTGGGGCTGCATGAGTGCTGCTTGGCACTGGGGAGCTGCAGTTCATTGAAGGAACCCTGAATGCCAACATGTACTGAAGCAGAGCATGATCCCCCCTCCCTTTGGAGACTGGGCTGCAGGGCAGTATTCCAACAGAACGACCCCAAATACGCCTCTAAGACTACCACTGCCTTGCTAAAGAAGCTGAGGGTAAAGGTGATGGACTGGCCAAGCATATCTCCAGACCTAAACCCTATTGACCATCTGTGGGGCATCCATAAACAGAAGATGGAGGAGCGTAAGGTCTCTAACATCCACCAGCTTCATGTCGTCATGGAGGAGTGGAAGAGGACTCCAGTGGCAACCTGTGAAGCTCTGGTGAACTCCATGCCCAAGAGAGTAAAGGCAGTTTTAAGCCCAATTTTGGACATTTTCACTTTAGGGGTGTACTTTTGTTGCCAGCAGTTTAGACATTGAGTTATTTTGAGGAGACAGCAAATTTACACTGCTACAATGTAAAATAGTAAGTGTACAGCTTGTATAACAAAGTGTCATTTCTTCAGTGTTGTCACATGAAAAGATGAAATAAAATATTTACAAAAATGTGAGGGTTCTCACTTTTGTGAGATATTGTATGCAGGGCCATATTTAGGCAGAATGCTGCCCTAGGCACACTTGAGTGATAATGCCCCTTCTTACATGACACAATAAGCACCTAAGTAATATTGGTGACTGTGGGCAGCCCATTAAACATAGTAACATGTAGGCATGCTCTTTAAGCAGCTGATGGAATAGCAAGCTGTTGTGTATTTGTTAAAGCAGATCTTCACTGTATCTGAGCCCAACAAACCAAAAACACTCGGCTGCTAATATCCAAAGGACAATTCAGTAATCCATTCTGCACAAGTCTGCTCTCCAACCCTCACACCGTCCAGAGTGCCTGGGTCTTATTCTGGACACAGGGAAGCAACCTTCTACTGAGGACAAAATTCTGGCTTGGGCTAAGGTCCCACATGAGGGCCCTGTCAAAAGTGCACCCCTCATCTCACTTCTGCTTGAGGGTTCATGGCTTGTTGGTATAATTCTCAAGGCAGTTCCCTTTGCCCAATTTCACTTCAGTCCAACATTTTAGAACTGGGGGCCAAATGGGGAGATTTACTAAAGTTGGTGCAGCTATACATAGTAACCGATCGGCTTCTAGGTTTTATCCAAAGCTGATTTGAACAAGCTGAAGTTAAAAGCCAATTGGTTACCATGCACAACTGCACCAGACCATGTGCACCAGTTTTAGTAAATCTCACCTATTCTCCCCCCGTAACGTCCTATGAACATTCTGGAACAGAGCCATCAGAAGATATCTACAAGACTGGATCTTCCTTCTGCAAGATCACAAAGGGTACAGTCTGACAATGCCACAGCAGTGGTTTGCATGAATCCTAGAAGCACCAGAAGAAAAGCTGCCCCAAAAGAAACCTTTCTTTTACACTCCTGGACAAAACCCTAATATCAGCTCTCTACCATTCGCATCCCTGGAGTGGACAATTGGCGAGACTTCCTTAGCCCTCACATCTAGACTTGAGTGAGTGGTCTCTGCACCCAGGGATCTTTTTGAAATCCTGTCAAAGGTTGGGAAAAACAGGTGAGGACATAATTGCCTCCAAGCTGAACAAATATGTAGCCAAGACTAGGAATCTTCTAGCTTTCGCAGTTATTCCTTTGGACTCTCAAAGCTAGTTTATGCCCTCTTTGAAGATCTTTTCCTCCCCTGGCTGCTGTGCAAGATGGGAGAAGGGGAGGGTTTTGGTGATTCTCATACCATTACATCTGTTGGGCATGTTTCAGGGGTAGCCATTTTCTTTAACCACTGGGCCCCAGGCCAATGTTGACCTTTTCTCTCGTACATGTATAAATGAGATGGTGATTTCCCCCCAGAAAATTCTTTAAAATGCACGTGAGGTTCTAGTTTAGGTTAGGTTTAGTTACAGGAGGTGCTATGACCGGTCCTTTTTTTGGGGAGATCTGGGGTCTGTTAGGCCCCAGTCCTCTCCTGGTCTCCAAAGCATCTGATCAAACAGATTAGTCCAGACAGATGGTCATGAGTCCTGCGGCCTCATAGGACAGCCGGGATGGAATGAGCTTCTCCTAGAAGCTTTAACAAGACACTGATAGTCACAAGACTGTGTGTGTGTGTGTGTGTGCGTGTGTATATGTATGGCTGATAAGGTATTTAGCAGTTCGTTTACTAAATTGCATTTCCGTGTACTGTGGGAGACCAGATATTGTGAATGTAGGGCCCAAGAAGCCAAAATTTGTGTGTGATGGCTTTATCCATTTTTCATGAGAATTTTGCAATTCTTGTCTTGGTGATTCTGGTCATGGAGATAAGTGAGCACAAATCTACCTAGCAGACATAAATGGGGAAAAACTGGATGCTGGTTCTAACCCTTCCGAACTGTATCCAAAACATTAAATGCTCAACATGCACTTAAAGGGTCTCCAGTTTTCAAGAGCATACTCTTCCTCCAGGTCAGCTATATACTTTCAATGAGTTTACAAGCTTTAGAACAAAGTACCATATACATGACATGCTGGGGCAGTGGGTGGTTTTCCCTTACTGTAGTCAATCTTGTATTGCCTTCATGCATGGTTTAGATGTGCAGCATTCTTTGCAACTAGCCTACAATTAGCTCTACAACAAGATTTTGCAGTTTAACTTTTACAATGAATTGCCTGTTACTCTAATTCAGCCATGGCTGCAAGTAGTATGTTGCAGTAAACTATTGGCAGTAATGGAGACATAGTTACATTAAGCCGGGGGTCAGCAACCCGTTGATCGCGGTCCACCTGTCGACTGCCGACAGGTGGACCGCGAACAGGTTCCTGTGCCGCCGGTCCTTTCTCCCTCCCAGGCTCAAGCTTCCTGCGCGGCTGTGCTGCGCCCTCTGTCCCGGTGTCTCCCTCCCGCCTCCTCCGCCACTGTTATAAGTAAACAGCGGAGACCGGGAGAAAGCTCAGGACGAAGGGTGGGAGGAGGAGCCGGCCGAAACTTTTTTTAAACTATGTTAAACCACTGGTGATTGGTTGGTAGCACATAGGGTGGTCCTAAGCAACCAATCACCAGCTGGCTAATATGAAAAGTCACTCTGCCAGCTCCCCCGCTGTCCAGAACAGTGCTGCCTCCCGGTCTCCGCTGTGAAACAGGTAGGGCACTGTGCTATGGGAGAGGAGGGAAGGGGGGGAGGTAGGTTACTGCTATAGGGGAAAGGGGGGCAGAAGATACCACTGTGTGTGGGGGGGGGTGATGTGAAGGGGGCAAAGGACACTGTTATGGACAGGGTCATCCCCATAAGTGTCCTCTGCCCCCCTTCACATCACCCACCACCCCTCCATCCCTGCATTATGACCACAACGCACTCCTGAACCCTACATTCTGACCGCCACACTCCTGAACCCTGCATTCTGACCGCCACGCACTCCTGAACCCTGCATTCTGACCACAATGCACTCCTGAACCCTGCATTCTGACCGCAACGCACTCCTGAACCCTGCATTCTGACCGCAACGCACTCCTGAACCCTGCATTCTGACCAACGCACTCCTGAACCCTGCATTCTGACCGCAACGCACTCCTGAACCCTGCATTCTGACCGCAACGCACTCCTGAACCCTGCATTCTGACCGCAACGCACTCCTGAACCCTGCATTCTGACCACAATGCACTCCTGCATTTTGACTGCAATGCACTCCTGAACCCTGAATTCTGACCGCAACACACTCCTGAACCCTGCATTCTGACCGCAATGCACTCCTGAACCCTGAATTCTGACCGCAACACACTCCTGAACCCTGCATTCTGACCGCAATGCACTCCTGAACCCTGCATTCTGACCGCAATGCACTCCTGAACCCTGCATTCTGACCGCAATGCACTCCTGAACCCTGCATTCTGACCGCAATGCACTCCTGAACCCTGCATTCTGAGCGCAATGCACTCCTGAACCCTGCATTCTGAGCGCAATGCACTCCTGAACCCTGCATTCTGAGCGCAATGCACTCCTGAACCCTGCATTCTGAGCGCAATGCACTCCTGAACCCTGCATTCTGACCGCAACGCACTCCTGCATTTTGACTGCAATGCACTCCTGAACCCTGCATTCTGACCGCAACACACGCCTGCATTCTGACCGCAATGCACTCCTGAACCCTGCATTCTGGCCGCAACACACTCCTGAACCCTGAAAAAGGGGGTCGGCCTTACTGGGTTTTTTTTTTTTTTTTTTTTTTTTTGGGGGGGGGTATTTTTTGGGGGGGTACTGTACCCAGTGATCTTTGACTTCATCAGTCTTGTTCAAGTAGATCTCCATCTCTCAAAGGTTGCTTACCCCTGCATTAAGCAAACCTCACCAGACCAAGTACCTAGGCAGACAATGCTGAATTGTAGGCACTTTTTTGGTGTCTGAAAATGTACATGTTTAAATCCTCAAACTGATTTTTAATGTGCCCTGTCGTCCAGATCCTATGCGGCCCTGTGGTGCATTGGCATTTGATAAAGTGGGGATTTCTCAGAATTTGGGGAGAAGTCTGAGCCCTGGGTGCAAACTAGGCCTAGGATCAAGATGTATTTGAGTCCTGGGCATTGATCTGAAGACTTGTACTGTACAGTTATGTTCATGCACAATAAGGCCAGTTTCAGGTTGGTAAATAGTTTACAAAGCAATCCAAAATGGTACATGTTTTATATAGTCAAGTTGGTCCTAAGTGCACAGTTCAGTATCCAGACTCCTCCTCCATGGCAATTCTAGAGCAATATTAAGGTTTTGGGCACTTGAGTACTGCTTTGTGATAAGTACCTGTGTAGGCACATGCCCAATACTGCCATATTTGGACAGCCATATGCCTGTGGTACTTTCTCCTACCTGAGTGTTTTTACAGGATGGCAACGGGAGTGCTTGAGTTGAAACCGTATCCTTGCAGTGTAAAAAAAGATATGTATATCCTACCTCTTGTCATATTTGCTTTTCTGCATTTGTGTAGGATTATGTGTATTGGGTGGATGGTGAAAATGAAGCAATCTATGGTGCAAACAAGTTTAATGGACAAGAGATTAAAACCTTGGTCAACAACTTAAATGATGCTCAAGACATTATAGTCTACCATGAACTCATACAGCCTACAGGTAAAGCCTTGCATTTGAGTTTTGTTTTTGCTAAAAGTATCTTGGTGGGTGCTGCCACTGCAGGCTTTAACCACTTCACCTCTGGAAAAATTTCCCAGGTTAGGACCAGAGCACTTTTTGCGATTTGGCACTGCGTCATTTTAACTGACAATTGCACGGTTGTGTGATGTTGTACCCAAACAAAATTTGCGTCCTTTTTTTCCCATAAATAGAGCTTTCTTTTGGTGGTATTTGATCACTTCTGCGTCATTTCTGATCACCGCTATAAACAAAACAAACAAATTTTCTTTTTTTGCTAAAATTCAAATCCAAAAAAATAAACACATTTTTTTCACCAGTTTTGACCGATTTTTTATATTCTTCCTCATATTTGTGATAAAAAAAATCACAATCGGCGTTTGATTTGCGCAAAAATGGCCACGTTTACGGATGGTGAGAATTCATTTTGGGGTTTTTGGGTTTTTTTTTTTTTTTTTTTTTTATTTACTGGTAATGGCGGCGATCTGCCATTTTTTGCGGTACTGCGATATTGCAGCGGACATTTTTGACACTTTTTTGGGACCAATGACGTTCAGCGATCAGAAATGTAAATGTCCACTTATTACTGTATAAATGTCATTGGCAGTGAAGGGGTTAACCTGCAGGGGGAGATCTAGGGGTTAACTGTTCCCTGGGTGTGTTCTTACTGTGGTGGGGGGTTGGGCTACCATGGGCATGAGAGATCTAACTGATCCCAGTGACAGGGATCAGTAGATCTCCCATGCCTGCACTGTCAGAATGGGGAACTGCTGTGTTTACATCGGCGGTTCCCCGTTCTTTGCCTGTGGCCGCTCATCTTGCGTGCGCCCCCTAGCGGCCATT
>BLSH010511794.1:476703-501096 GCA_018402905.1 Glandirana rugosa | reverse complement strand
GAGCCCCCCCCCCCCCCCCCCCAAAACACCTTGTCCCCATGTTGATGATCACACCCATGCGATCACACTGCAAACTGACAGGAATTGGATCTGCAAACTGATTTGGGGGTGTCCTTAGCTTGCTATTGACCCTCCCAGAAGTTTGCATATGGCAGTGTGAGTCAGGCGCAATGCGGGAACCCTGCGAATCTACTGTTCCCGCATCGCATCCGACTCAAAGGCAGTTCATACTGCCATGTGCAAACTGCTGGGAGTGTCAATAGAAAGCTAATGACACCCCCAAATCTGGTTGCAGATCGCACTGCATACTGAAAATTCGGACAGGAATTCTGCTGCGGAACAAAATAGGGTCCTGTGCGAGTTTAGTCTGTATGGCTGAATTCGCATTGCATTCGATCTGTATGGCTGAATTTGCTTAGCACAGAGATCGCATGTGATTTGCATTGCGGGGCGAATCACATCCGATCTCAGACACCGCAGCAGTGTGAACTGGCCCTAAGGAAGATAATCCACTTCCCCAAAACCGACTCCCCCTAAAACGAATTAAAAAGTAAGAACAAAAGAGAGAAACAAACAAGTAAAATCAATTTCCTTTTATTTTGCCAGCATAAACACAATTATGTACATATTTACTGGCATTAAAGTATTCTACAGTATATATGGTGCTACATTTTAGCAAAACGATTAGTAATTGGGTTCTAAGGGCCCTGCTCATAGGAGCTTACAATCTGAAATTGGACTAAACCTTACAGTGGACACAGCTTTACTTTCACAGTGTATAACAGCCCACACATTTTATAGAACTACTCAACACCCACCAGCCCACATCACATTTTTAGCTGCAAAATTATAGAAAGATACTCAAGTCATTCTAACAAAGCATTACAACATAGTTGTATGCAAAAGTTTAGGAACCCCTGACCATTTCCATGATTGTCATGTATAAATATTTGGGTGTTTGGATCAGCAATTTCATTTTGATCTATCAAATAACTGAAGGACACAGTAATATTTCAGTAGTGAAATGAGATTTATTGGATTAACAGAAAATGTGCAATATAACGAAATTAGACAGGTGCATACATTTGGTCAACCTTGTCATTTTGTTGTTTTGAATACCTGTAACTACTTGGCACTGATTAATTGGAACACATAATTGGTTTGGTGAGCTCATTAAGCCTTCAACTTCATAGACAGGTGCATCCAATCATGAGAAAAGGTATTTAAGGTGGCCAATTGCACGTTCTCTTTGACTCTCCTCCAAACAGTGGCAACATGGGGGCCTCAAAAAAACCTCTCAAATCACCTGAAAACAAAGATTGTTCTACATTATGGTTTAGGGGAAGGCTACAAAAAGTTATTGCAGAGATATAAGCTGTCTCTGTCCACTATGAGGAACATAGGAAATGGAAGACCACAGGCACCGTTCTTGTGGCCAGAAGTGGCAGGCCACATAAAATATTGGAGAGGCAAAGGCGAAGGATGGTGAACGGTCAAACAGCCCACAGACCACCTCCAAAGTCCTACAACATCAACTTGCTGCAGATGGGGTCACTGTGCATCGTTCAACAATTCAGCGCACTTTGCACAGGGAGAAGCTGTATGGGAGAGTGATGTGAAAGAAGTCTTTTCTGCACACACGCCACAAACTGAGTCCCTTGAGGTATGCAAACGCACATTTGGACAAGCCAGCTTCATTTTGGAATAAGGTGCTGTGCACTGATGAAACTAGGATTGAGTTATTTGGGCATAACAAGGGGCGTTATGCATGGCGGCAAAAGAACACCGCGTTCCAAGAAAAACACTAACCACAGTAAAATTTGGTGGAGGTTCCAACATGCTATGGGGCTGTGTGGCCAGTGCTGGTACTGGGCATCTGGTTAAAGTTGAGGGTCGCATGGATTCCACTCAATATCAAATTCTTGAGAATAATGTTGAGGAATCGGTCACAAAGTTGAAGTTACGCCGGGGCTAGATATTTCAACAAGACAACGACCCAAAACACTGCTCAAAATCTACTCAGGCATTTTTGCAGAGGAACAAGTATAATGTTCTGGAATGGCCATCCCAGTCCCCAGACATGAATATCATTGAACATCTGTGGGGTGATTTGAAGTGTGCTGTCCATGCTCGGCAAACATCAAACCTAACTGAACTGCAGATGTTTTGTAAGGAGGAATGGTCCAAAATACAGTCATCCAGAATCCAGACACATTACAAGCTATAGGAAGTGTCTATAGGCTGTTATTTCTGCTAAAGGAGGCTTTACTAAATATTGATGTGATTTTTCTGTTGGTGCCCAAATTTATGCACCTGTCTAATTTCGTTTTGATGCATATTGCACATTTTCTGTTAATCCAATAAACCTCATTGCACTACTGAAATATTACTGTGTCCTTCAGTTATTTGATAGATTAAAATGAAATTGCTGATCCAAACGCCCAAATATTTATAAATGACAATCATGGAAATTGTCAGGGGTACCTAAACGTTTGCATACAACTGTACATGGTACGGTCGAAAGGACACAAGTCCAACGTGTGTGTGTGTGTGTTTTTGTCAGTATTATATTGCATATCCCTCAGTGTTGTGGTCCCTTAGGTGCCCATCTAATTTTTTTTTTTTTTTTTTTGAAAGGATCTATGCTCCCAGCGGAAACCACTGTTTACAGTAAGAGCAGTGAGGATGTGGAATTCTCTTCCACAAATAACCCCCTACTCATTTTGATGTTAAACCGCCTTTCTTCTAATTTTAATGACTGGCTACGTGTCCTTGTTCCCCCTTGTGCGGAATAGTTTTTTCCCTATTGTGGGGTCACCAGTACAGTATTTGTACATTAAAATCATATCCCCTCTCAAGCGTCTTTTCTCCAGAGAGAAGTTCAGTGCTTGCAATCTTTCCTCATAACTAAGGCCCTCCAATCCCTTAACTAGCTTTGTTGCCCTTCTGAACCCTTTCCAATTCCAGCACATCCTTTCTAAGGACTGGTGCCCAGAGCTGGAATGCATACTCCAGGTGCGGCCTCACCATAGACTTGTAGAGTGGGAGAATTATTGATTTGTGTCTGGAATTAATCCCCTTCTTGATGCATGCCAATATTTTGTTAGCTTTGCTTGCAGCAGCTTGGCACTGCATGCCATTGCTGTGCCTGTCATCTACTAGGACCCCTAGGTCATTTTCCATCCTAGATTCCCCCAGAGGCTCTCCCCCTAGTGAGTAGTTTGCGTTTGTATTCTTGGTACCCGAATGCATTTTTACATTTTTCTACCTTAAACCGATTTGCCACTTATCTGCCTACCCCATTAATTTTTTCAGATCCTCTTGCAAGGTTTCCACATCCTTTGGAGAAATTATTGCCCTGCTTAGCTTGGTATCATCCGCAAATATTGAAATTGAGCGGTTAACCCCATCCTCCAGATCGTTTATGAATAAATTGAATAGGGTTGGTCCCAGGACAGATGCCTGGGGAACCCCACTTTCCCCCTCAGACCATTCCGAGTATTCCCCATTTATTCCCACCCTCTGGATTCGCCCCTGTAACCAGTTTTCAATCCATGTGCTCACCCTGTGATCCATGCCGACAGACCTTAGTTTGTACAGTAGACGTTTATGGGGAACTGTATCAAATGGTTTTGCAAAATTCAGATACACCACTTCAACAGGCCTTCCTTTATCTAGATGGCAGCTCACCTCATAGGTTAATAGATTGGTTTGGCAAGAACGATTCTTCAGGAAACCGTGCCGATTACGGTTAATGATATCATTTTCATTACAATAATCTTGTATAAAATCCCTTAGTACTCCCTCCAAGAACTTGCATATTGATGTTAAGCTAACTGGCCTGTAGTTCCCAGGGATATATATTGGTGCTTTTTTATATATTGGTGCTACATTGGCTTTTTTCCAATCAGCTGGTATCATACCAGTCAGTAAACTGATCTTAAAAATTAGGTATAATGGTCTGGTAATTTGTTCCAGCCCAGGTTCAGCCTCCTTGACTCTTTCCCTTCTACCCTCCCTAATTTTCACCCAACTACTCTGTTCTGGTGCCCACACCTCCTTGTCTCCACCTGCCTTTGTGCTGGCCCCTGCCTGCACCGGACAACACTGAGAAGACACTCCATTCTAAAAGGAGTTGGGATCGTACCTGACAGTTGCTTCCAGGGAAACAATGTGCTTACATTTTGTACAGCAGTATTCGCCCTTGATCGCATGATCAAGGAACACATACATCCTGCCAGGCATTGTACCCACTAATTTAATGGGGACTGGGAATTTTACACTGTCAGATTTAACAGCTAGCTTCCGAACTGTCCTCACAGCCCCCAGGCACCTACAGCACACGTGTGCCTACAGCCCTCGGGCACTCGGTGCACGTGTCCTTCACAGGACACGTGCCCTGACAGCCCCCGGGCACCTACAGTACATGTGTCCTCACAGCCCCTGGGCACTCACAGTACACGTGTCCTACGGTACACTGATCACGCGGCACTCAGGTACCCTCAACAATCGGGTACTTGCCGCACTCAGGTCTCACAATACACAAGTCAGTTAGTCTTTTATTGTCTCTCCACTCAGCCCCTGTAATCTGACACTTGCAGCTCGTCAGTCTCTAAGGCAGCCTCCCCCTGCTCTGTGTGATCTGCACTCACCCGCTGCTGCTGGTCAGTCTTCACCCGCCTGCCTCCTCCTGTCCGCTTCTATGGAGGAATACAGTCCCCAGTCACTCCCGCTCCTGAGTCCACGCGCCTCCACTCTGGGGGATACTGTCCCCAGTCACTCCGCTCCTGGCGCTTCTCCAGGACCCCGGTCACCTGCCTCCCCTCCTGGCCAGGGCGGTCCGGTCCGCAGCCCCCTCCCTCCCGCAATCTCACACCTCCTTGTGCTAAAAAACTGCACAGCGCCACCTGCTGCTCAACAAGTTCTGCTGGGAGACGTAATATTAAAGGCACATATTCAAACAATAATACCCCCCACCCACCACCACATTCTGCACATACATTGGTGAGTAGTTTCTCCTGGAAGAATGCATGGTAAGACTAACAATACACACCCAAATCTGACAGCATGGTCAAATGAAGCTACTTTGGTTTCTAAAATTGTGCATTTTGCTCAAAACTGCTCTAGTGAGGCATTTGTCATTATGCACAATATCTTTCCTTATCCCACAAAAACCACAGCAAAAAAACTTGCCTCTTGACAGGCCAAACCAACCTCCCCCCAACTGAAGTCCTTTATAGAAGATGGCTTGTATTGTTGGCACACTGACACATGTCCATAAGAAGTACACTCCCAACAGTATTAATCTGTCTCTTCAAATTGATTTCACTTGAAGAGGTGCACTACGTAGTACCCCCAACATGTCGTCATGTTTTCAGGCTTTCCATTTTGCACAGGTGATTTGATCAGTTTCACTGCTTTGGCAATTACCACAGCCGTTTCATCTGAGGGAAATCCTGAAAGCATGACCTGTTGGGGTGCCTTGAGGACTCGAGTTGAGAAACACTGATCCAAGCAACAGTTTTCTAACCCGATGTACAAGTGCAGTGTAAACCCTACAATTTGAAATGTCCATGTCCCTGGGCATGGCATAAGTGCTAAAAAAAAACATGAGCATCAGTCCCTGGCTGCAATAAGCTTCCAATTTAAAGTCCCAAGAATAACTTAGACTATTTGGACAGGAGACAAATAAAATGCCAGCCTGTCTTTAGATTGTGATGAGAAACCCACACAGAGGGAACATATAAACTTCAACACAAGCATTAGCATGTCAGGGATTTGAACTAGCGATCACTGTGGTGTTAGGCAGATTTCTAGCCACTTAGCTAGTGAGCAGCCTCACACATGTCTTGTGCAGCTGAGGTGTGAACCAGCCCCAAGTCCATAGCCATGCTCAGTGTCACAAGCTATATACAATATATTGTCTTAAGTATTGGGACACCTGCCTTTACACACACGAACTATAATGGCAGACCAGGGTTCAGTATAGAGTTGGGCCATCCTTCAGCTATAATGGCTTCAACTCTTCTGGGAAGGCTGTTTACAAGGTTTAGGGGTGTCTATCGGAATGTTTGACCATCCTAACAGAAGCCCATTTGTGAGGGCAAACACTGATGTTGAATGAGAGAGCCTGGCTTGCAGTCTCCGCTCTAATTCATTCCAAAGGTGTTCTATCAGGTTAAGGTCAGGACTCTGTGCAGGCCAGTCAAGTACCCCCCCCCCCCCCCCCAACTCGCTCATCCATGTCTTTATGTACCTTGCTTTGTGGTCCAAATCATTTGGTGGAGGGGAGATTATGGTGTGGGGTTGGGCTTGGCCCATTAGTTCCAGTGAAGGGAACTCTTAAGGCGTCAGCATACCAGACATTTTGGACAATTCCATGCTCCCAACTTTGTGGGAACAGTTTGGGGATGGCCCCTTCCTGTTCCAACATGACTGTGCATCAGTGCACAAAGCAAGGTCCATAAAGACATGGATGAGCGAGTTTGGGGTGGAGGAACTTTACTGTCCTGACCTTAACCCAATAGAACATCTTTGGAATGAATTCGAGGGGAGCTTGCGAGCCAGGCCTGCTCGTCCACATCAGTGCCTGACCTCACAAATGTGCTTCTGGATGAATGGTCAAACATTCCCATAGACCCACCTAAACCCTGTGGACCGCCTACCCAGAAGAGTTGAAGCTGTTATAGCTGCAAAGTGTGGGCCAACTCTATTGAACCCTAGGGACGAAGACTGGGATGCTATTAAAGTTCATGTGCGTGTAAAGGCAGGTGTCCCAATACTTTTGCCTAGATGGTATAGCTGCCAAGATTTGCAATGGTGGTGGAACCCTCCACATAAACATAACTCCTGACTCAGAGCGTTACCTAAATTATGTCTAAAATGTATTTAACAACATGGAGAACAAACCACATCTCTACATGAAATGACGTGTGGAATACGAACTCAGGACCTCAGCAATGGTAGGCAGAAGTGCTAACTTGTGAGCCACAGGGCTACTGCATGTGAAATCCTCCTACACATAAATACAGATACAGCATTTCTTGGAATATATAGGAATTTCATTAGTCAGGAGTTATTCTTGATTTATTCTGTGATACTTGGTGGTTCTTGCTGTGTAGAATAGTGAGGTTCTCCTCCTGATTTTTGGTAATTACCTTTTTTTATTTCTGGTGTTGGTACACATCACATTTTTTGGGCTCAAATTAGGATCATTTGGAAAGAATAAAAAATAAAATGGACTCATTTTAAATTTCCATAAGCTGTGGTATTTTTGGTTTGTAAAGACACCGGTGTGAGTTTGGGGAAATATTTTTGTGAGAGATCAACAAGTGAAAGTGACAGAAAAATGTTTTTACCAAAACATGAAAATATTACACTTTATAACCTAAAACAAAATAGATGATCAAAATTGCAACATTGTTGCAAGGACAATTTCTTTGAAAGATTAATTTCATCTCAACATGAAAAGTATTTCTTTGGGGAAGTCACAATTGTACCATTAGAATGAATGGCTGAAAACTGCATTGGGCTACATTGCTCCAACTTTTACTCCCAAAAAAACCCCTTTAAAACCGCTCTCATTATGGTATTTACTAAACCGCCCTGTAATTACTCCATGGGAATAAAAAATAAGAGCAATTTCAGGTCTGAGCATGCTCAGCTGTGCTCTGCACCTAGGAGTAGACAGGGAATTTCTCGTCTCAGACTTTAAAGATAATCTGCTTTTAAACTGAAAAAGTGATTTCTGCACTGAAATATCTTAAACAATATACCGCATATTTTAGTACAATTTGGGGGATTATATCATGCTCTAAACATATCTGTGCACTACTCCAGGTCCTGAGTGGAGTAAGGTTTGGGCACCATTTGGCGCCTGGGAGCTATAGTGAATTCCATGTTGGGAGCAATTCTGCTTCAGCACTATTGTAAATACCGGTTTAGCGCGATTTGCAGCATTTAGTGCCACCCTCCCGCAAATCGCGGTAACTTGCCGGTATTGTAGTACAGAGGGGATAAGATTTAGAAGTGGGTTAACAACCACTTTAACGGTCATTGTGACATATACAAGGAATCAAAATCCTTTACGTTAGATTAGTATTCCTCTGCATAATTCAAAACTTAATCTAAAACTGAAAAATTGTATCTTCAAAACCGTGATTGAAAAATAACTGAACAATGTAGAATGTAGTCTCTCGTGTCCTTTATCCAGCCATCGCCTCTTGTGCTCAGGGGAAGTTTGTGTTGGGTAATCTGTGCCACTCGGTCACCTCTGTGCTCTCAAAACTCTCTCCTCTTGTGTTTTGGCATGAATCATCCCAACACCTGGATCCTCTTCTGGTCTCTCTAGGTGCCCTCTTA
Source organism: Glandirana rugosa (assembly GCA_018402905.1). NCBI lineage: Eukaryota > Metazoa > Chordata > Amphibia > Anura > Ranidae > Glandirana > Glandirana rugosa. The sequence goes on along the minus strand of BLSH010511794.1, from coordinate 492,735 downwards.
GTTAGACTTCCCTCTGGTAACATCTATTTAAAGTGGTAGTAAACCCTCCTATCCTTTTCAGCCAAGGAAGCTGCCATCTTGGCCTCTGTTTAATCTACAACTCCAGTGATGCTGCACATGTGATCAGCTTTGACGCCAGCCATTGGATGGTTTGACAGTTTAGTTTAGAGCACAACCAATGGGAGTGTTACATTTCCGGCACATGCCAGAAATGTAACTGCTTTTTAAACTGTTAAATGGACTACTACCGCTTTAAGAAGCTCCTTGAGTTTTTTCCCACATGTCTCCATGTATTGGGTGAGACCTACCCCGGAAGCTGTGACTGGCGGCTCCCATCACACAACTCCAGCCAGTCAGAGCTGGAGTCGCAGCCCCGGAAGGAAGAGGGGCTGAAGATGGACACTGCCTGCACAGGGGACATTGCTGAACATCGCAGGCATCGCATCGCTGGACATTGCAGGCTTCTTTTGCAGGTAAGTGACACATAATGCGATGCATAGTAGCCCATTATGCTTCTACTTTGCAGGGGAATATAGAGGAAGTAAACCCCATCAGGGTTTACTTCCTCTTTAAGGGGCAGGTTTCAGCCTTCACCGTTCTTTTCCAAAAACCACTGACTTTTTTTGGAAAAGAACTGACTTTTCCTTGTGATTAACTTTTTAATTTAAGGTGTTGCTCAGATCATACCACCTTTTTATAGTGCCCTGTGCTGTCTTGGGATCTTCTCTTATTCTCACTGCCCTGCAGAAACCACCCTTTGAACCTCCAGCATTAACTCTGTAGGAGTTTCCTGGGCATTTTGCATCAAGCCTCTGAAACCAGCTTTGTAAGGCCAACTCCTTGTCGGTACACTTTTGAAAAAAGGTATGAACAATGTGGATGTCCATCTAGATGTGGCTTTTATCCACAAGATTTTTGCAGCAGGTCTTGGTTGGATTTGTTGGGCTTGCTGATTTTGAAGTTTTTGGTTGCCTTGTCCACCCATCTTATAAGGACTTCCCCATAAAAGCTTTGCAAGTCCCAGTCCTGAAGACTTTGAATATCAGTAGTGTGCCCTGTACACTCTAGTTTTTAAGACACATTGCAACCTTCAAAAGGCCGTCTAGTATAAGACTGCAAAGATATGGAAGCTAGTGGGTCTGTATAAGTTGGACAACTGGCTTTCAGAAAGTCAGCAATGGTGGCACTCATATACCAAGTTTACTATACCAAGTCAGTTCAGCTACAGGTTTCAGCTCACTGATGAAAAACCTCACTAAGTCAGTTCTGGCGAAGTGGTGGGGGGGAGGGGGGGAGCATATAGTGCAATGGAGACCATTCTTTAATCAGTGACATGTCTAGTCTTGTGTTGGATATAGAAACACGGGTACTGAATGTGAAGGTCATCTTTCATATATATTGGTTTGTCACTGGAAAAACCGAAGCCAAGGCTATGCATGCGAGGTCTGATTCAGGTAGTTAAGCGACAAGATATTCACACAGAAGTGTATTGCTCAGACTGGCTGGTTGTGTTTGAGAAATTCTCCACATAGACATTTGCGCTTTTAGCCAATGAAATGAACGAATGACCGTCCTTAAACCTTAGGTAGGAGGGTTGAGAAAGGTAAGGAGAGTGGGAAGGCATACGTTTAGAGGAAGATCTTTGTGTTCTCACTTTGTAGGGAATAGCTGTAACTGGGACTATGTTGAAATGTGGCCATATTCTTGATCTAATGTCTGCCACTTCTAGTTAAATGGGTCAATGTATACAGGAAGCCCCCAGGAGAGTAAAATAGAACTAGGCTGTAACATTTTTTTTAATACTGGTTAGTTATGCAGTTATAGTATAATACTGAACATTGCTCTGGATAATGTTTATTTCAAAATGCTAGAGGGTATGTAAAAATGCAGTTCCAGTTCAAAATTGATTGCAGAAATCTTGCAAACATGTATCCTATCATTATGAATTTGCATGCAATGACTGACTGGGCTTGCACCATGATTTTAATATATGCTGATTTGAATTTCAGTGTTTGAATGTCATACACAGGAAACATACAGTTACCATCCTAAGCCTTGGGTCCATGTTGGTGTAAAAAGCATTGTGTATAGAATTTTTGGTTCTACCAAGAAAAAAAAATGCCCAGGTTATGATGGATACAAGGACCCTCCCACAGTGGAGTCCTATTGCAATGAAAAGTATTCCATATCTCATTCCATCCGATATCAAATATTTGAGTGTTATTGCTGAGGTATCCGGTCCACAGATAATCGAAGGGATGAGAAACGCATCAGGTTAATGGCACAGCAGAGGACACATTCAGAACATCAATCTTACTCCATAGTCCCATAGCACACATTCCTGGATAAAGCTTCAAAAGACTTAGATGCTGCAGCAACAGCCAGCTGGAGACCAAAAAGTCCAAAAGTTCAAGTCACAATGCAGATTTGCCAACACACCATGGATCAACAAAATAGCATTCCGTTTGGATGCTATATTGTTGATCCATGGTGTGTTGGCAAATCACTGCATTCAGAACATCAATATGGTACAGCAAACAGTGAGTCAAGGGGCACTAATCCAGGCACAACAATGGTAATACAGGATCAAAAGGACTTAATTGTGGGTACAGCACAGCAGGGACAATCTAGGCACTGCAACAGACCAGCAATTGCAGGACTGCAATATGGTACAGCATAAGGCGTTAGCCACTGGGGTATAATGAAATTATTAGCATGGCTTTGTCCAGGAAATGAAGAATATTCCCTATTTTTGGTATGTGATGAAACAAGGGCATATCTTTAACCACTTGCTTACTAGGTACTTAAACCCCCCTCTTGCCCAGACCAATTTTTCAGCTTTCAGCACTGTCACATTTGGAATTACAATTCCGTGGTCGTGCGACGTTGTACTCAAACAATTTTTGTCCATTCCCCCCCCCCCCCCCCATGGCTTTCTTTTGGTGGTATTTGATGATCTCTGCAGTTTTTATTACTCTTCCGTTCACTAACAGACGCAGCCTTCTTATGACACGTGGGGTTATGCTCATATCACTAGGAGTAGACTAGGCAAAAATAAAACAAAAGCATAGGTTGGCCCCTCCCAGGGGGCTGTCCTTACCTTGGCATATAATCTTCCTGCTCTGCATAGCACATCAGTTTTTTAATTGCCTAGTGCAAGCAGTAGACATGGTTCCCTAATGGGATCTGCAGTCTCCTGAATTTTTTCTGATGAAGATGGCTGGTGGTATAGATGATATCTAGAATCCAAAGCTTTCCCCAGTCCGGCCGACACTATGCGAGCTACCCTTAGCGGGGGCCCGCCGCATAGCGCCCGTTCCATGCGGGCGGCCAGTGGCTAAAACCCACTAGAGCCCAGTGACTGGTTCGCCTGTCCAGGGGCCTGGCCATCAGCATGCCTCTGAGGAGGTAAGTCTGCTCCCGGGTGGCTACCCGCTGTGCCCGTCGGATTGGTGAGTGGACCCCTCTTCCGCCCTAGGGGCGTGAAGTGGGCACCTGGGCAGTACCGCACCTTGCACTGACCGTTCGGAGCACTGTGTTAAGCGGTTCGCCGCCATTCGGTGTGGATCACTGCTCGTTCGCCACCGACCGTGCCATTTTTCTATAAGGCTCTGCTTGTGTTAATGGCAGCATCCATTTGTTTGGTAACCATGTGGTTTTCAGCCTGTCCTCTGGCGGCCCCCAGTGGTCGTTTTTGCTATTACAGGAAGTGTTTTAAAAACGGAAGTAGTACTTACGGTTTCACTTGGACAACGTGGCTGACGCTCGGTGGTGCAGGCTCTTGAAGTGCAGTGGATTTTTGGGCATTGCTCTTTCCGGTCACAGTGCTGAGGCATCAAAAACCGCAAGTATAGCTGGCTCTCCCTGGGTGTTGGTAGCGGTGGGTGCAATCCTCCCGGGTCTCCCTGGCTGATTGGTGGGGTAGAGGTGGTGGTCACACAGTGGGGGTGCCGGAAGGCTGGGATGTCAGAGGCCGGCAATGCTATGGCAGGGGTACCTGTGGATCAACAATCCACCCCAGGAACCTTGGTGTCCTTGGAACAGCTGAGGGCGGTATTTGGGGAATTTCCCCTGGCGGGGGCCCCAAGAAATGCCCACCCCCCCCCCTCATTCCTCAGGAGAGGATTTGGATCCAGAAAGCACCTCGGTGGTCACACCTGTGGACCTATCAGAGGGTGAACTGCCCTCAGACGGCGAAGATGATCAGGAGGCTCCTTTTTCGCGTGATTAAGCGATAGTGGCTGCTCTGATTACTGATATCCGCGACTCCATGCAGCTTGACCAAGCAGGGGAGTCGCATGAGTCCACATATATTTGTGGATCACTTAAGCCCCCTAGGTCCCCTAGGGCTTACCCTTATGATCAGGTGTTCAAGGAATGGCTGCGGCCACCAAATTCCTTTGCTTTTCCTAAAAGCTTTGCTGTTCGCTACCCCTTTGAGGATAGCTTTACTAAGAGATGGGCTTCCCCAACGGTGGACCCCCCAGTGGCCCGTCTGAATAAGGCAACGGCCATTCCCTTGGAGGGGTCGCCGTCTTTTAAGGAGGTGGCCGATCGCCGCACGGAGGCAATGTCTAAGGCACTGTTCTTGTTGGCTGGGTCAGCCATGCGGCCGACGCAAGCGGCTGCAATGGCGGCACAATCTCTTCACGAGCACGCTGCCACACTGCACACTGGTTTAACTTGTGAGTGTGCACAGGCTGAGGTGCAGCGGGCACAACATTTGGAAGAGGGTCTCCGCTACATATGCCATGCGGCTTTGGACCTTCTTCCCATATTGTCAAAAATGTTGGTTTTTGCAATTATCAGGCGGGTGCTGTGGCTCCGCTCTTGGTCGGGGGACCAGGCTTCCAAGAAAGCTCTTGCAGATCTTCCCTTTCAGGGAGGGCGTCTGTTTGGCCCACAGTTGGATGAAATCATTAAGGATTTCACGGGAGGGAAGAGTACTTTCCTTCCAGAGCCGACGCGGCGGGATTTTCGCCGTAGGCAGGGCCCTGTTTCTTCAGGTCAGAAGTTTTTTTGGGCACCCGGCTCAGCGGGTAAGGGCTTCAAGTCCAGTAAGGCTGCCGCTGGGCACAGTAAAAAGCCTTGGCAGCATAAGTCCGAAAAAGCGAAGGATAAATCAACCTCCGCATGATGGGTTGCCCCCGCCCGACTCACGGGTGGGGGGGCCGGTTGCTGGGGTTCGCAGACAGATGGACTGCCTGCATCACCGATCGGTGGGTACTGGAGGTGGTGTCCTCTGGGTACAGGATAGAATTCATCTCTCTGCCCCCAGAAAGGTTCCTCCCTTCAAACTTGAGACTCCCTCAGGGGCGTCGGGAGGTGCTTCTAGGCGCCGTTCGGGCGCTTGCCGAACAGGGAGTGGTTGTACCGGTACCCATGGTGAAAAGATTTCACGGGTTTTACTCAAACCTTTTTGTGGTGCCCAAAAAGGGCAGTGTCAGGCCAGTTCTGGACCTGAAGGCATTAAACCGCTTCGTAAAGACGAAGAGATTCAGGATGGAGTCCATCTGCTTGGTCGTGGCTGCCCTGCACCAAGGGGAATTCATGGCGTCCCTGGATATCAGGGACGCGTATCTCCATGTTCCAGTTTGTCAGTCACCAGCGTTTTATACGCTTCGCAGCGGGGGACCAGCATTACCAGTTTGTGGCACTTCCCTTCGGGTTGGCTTCATCTCCCCGGGTGTTCACCAAGGTGGTGTCCCCGATGCTGGCGCTGCTGAGACAGAGGTATCGTGGTAGTAGCATACCTCAACAATTTACTCCTGAGCAGAGTCTGCTACCGCTCTGGAGGAGAACGTGACAATTACGGTGTCCACGTTGGAGGAGTTTGGTTGGCTAATAAACCTGCAGAAGTCATCGTTGACTCCATCCTGCCGGCTGGAATACCTGGGTAGTATTCTGGACACGGTGCAGGCAAGGGTGTTTTTACCACCAAACCAGCTCCTGACACTTCAGGCAGCAGTGCGAACCCTGTTATCACGCCAGTGGTCCTCCTTACGGTTCTGTATGCGAGTGTTGGGGCTTATGGTGTCGACTTTCGAGGCAATACCTTACGCCCAGAGTCACACTCGGCTCTTGCAGAAGGTGATTTTGTCGCAATGGGACTAATCTCCCCTATCCCTAGACAGACTGATCAAGTTCGATCATCAGTCCCGAGGATCCTTGATTTGGTGGATTCGGGCTCCGGCCCTAAAGTTGGGGAAATGTTTTCTCCCCCTCAATTGGTCGATAGTAACGACGGATGCCAGCCTGTTGGGCTGGGGAGGGGTCCTGGGTCAGTTCTCTGCCCAGGGTCATTGGTCAGTGCAGGAAGCTTGTCTTCCAATAAATGTACCGGAACTGAACGATCAGACTTTCTGTCCCGTTGGTCAGAAAGGCTGCGAGGCCTCCCTGTCCGGGTTCAATATGTGAACCATCAGGACGAAACAAGAAGCTCGGCAGCAGCCGCGGAGGCGGCTCTGATCCTTCGGTGGGCAGAACTTCACGTGCCAGCTCTCTGCAATCTACATCCCAGGCGTGGAAAATTGGCAGGCGGACTTTCTCAGCCGCCGGACTCTGGATCAAGGGGAATGGTCCCTACATCCAGCAGTGTTCCGCCAGATTTGCCTCAAGTGGGGCACACCAGAGGTGGACCTCATGGCAGAACAAAAGATCCATTGGCGGTCGCCTCGGATGCACTGGTAGCGCCCTGGGGTCGGTATCGGCTACTGTACATCTTTCCTCCTCTAAAGGTTCTGCGCAGGATAGAAGCAGAGGGAATCCCGAGAATCCTGGTAGCTCCGGATTGGCCTCGGCGTCCTTGGTACGCCGACGGATGGTGGCAGATGTTCTGTGGTGTCTTCCACTTTGTGAAGACCTACTGTCTCGGGCCCATCTTGCACTCTGCTTTACCATCTCTGGCTTTGATGGCTTGGCTATTGAGTCCCAGGTGTTGAGGGATAGGGGTGTCTCGGACTCCGTGATCCCTACTATGATTGAAGCACGTAAAGGTACCTCACGTAAGATTTATCATAGGACCTGGAAGGCCTATATTACCTGGTGCGAGGCAGGGGGTTGGAACCCCCGCTCTTATAGTGTCCAGAGTACTGACTTTTTTGCAGCAAGGACTGGACTAGAACCTGGCGTTAAGTACGCTTAAGGGTCAGATTTCAGCCCTGGCGGTTCTTTTTCAACGGCCCTTGGCGTCTCATTCATTGATCCGTACATTTATACAGGGGGTACGTCATGTGGCTCCTCAGGTACGGTCGCCTCTGGCACCGTGGGATTTGAATCTGGTGCTTTCTGTGCTGCAGAAACCACCATATGAAAAGATTAGGGTCATTCCCTTGCGACTGATGTCGCAGAAAGTGGCTTTTCTGGTTGCTGTCACTTCCGCTAGGTGGGTGTCTGAGTTAGCAGCGTTATCCTGCAAGTCACCTTACTTGGTCCTTCACAAGGACAAGGCGGTTTTGCGACTTTCCCCTTCGTTTCTTCCGAAGGTGGTTTCTTTTCATTTAAGTGAGGATATTCTTCCCTCAATGTGCCCGCACCCGTCGCATCCCAAAGAAGAACTGCATTCTTTGGATGTTGAGGGCTTTGCGGGTGTATTTGTGTTCTACAGCTTCTTTTCGGAAGTCTGATTCTTTATTTGTGCTGACGGAAGGGTCGCGCAAAGGCATGGCGGCCTCGTCGGCTACCATTTCTCGTTGGATAAGGAGACTGACTCGTGCATATGAGATTCGGGGCAAGGTTCCCCGTTTCCAGTCACGGCTCATTCTACCAGGGCAGTTAGTACTTCCTGGGCGTTTATACACCAAGTCTCGGTGTCTCAGGTGTGCAAAGCGGCTACCTGGGCCTCAGTGCACACGTTTACTAAGTTTTACAAAAATGATGTTTCAGCATCTTCAGATGCTGCTTTTGGCCGCAAGGTATTACAATCGGCAGTGTAGGCGTGATTAGCGCCGCCTGAGAGGGCGTTTTTCTGTTGGGTACAGTTCTATTTTGCCCACCCCTCTTGATTGGCACAGCTTTGGGACGTCCCCACGTGTCATAAGAAGGCTGCGTCTGTCAGTGAACGGAAGAGTAAAAGGGATTTTATTATAACTTACCGTAAAATCCTTTTCTCTGAGTTCACTGACAAACGCAGCACCCACCCCTCTGTGTTGAGTTTGTACGGCTTGTTATGAACTGATGTGCTATGCAGAGCAGGGGGATTATATGCTAAGGTGAGGACAGCCCCCTGGGAGGGGCCAACCTATGCTTTTGTTTTAGTTTTGCCTAGTCTACTCCTAGTGATAGGAGCATAACCCCACGTGTCATAAGAAGGCTGCGTCTGTCAGTGAACTCAGAAAAAAGGATTTTATGGCAAGTTAAAATAAAATCTCTTTTTTGCGCTATAAACAGAGCGACAATTTTTGAAGAAAACGTTTTTTTTACTTTTTTTGTTTTTACATTTCTTTTTTTTTTTTGATATGTATTATAGCAAATTTATTCATCAGTTTAGGCCTATATATATAATTTCTACATATTTTTGGTTAAAAAAAAAAAAAATTACAATAGGCATATATTGATTTGGATTGCGCAAGTTATAGCGTCTACAAACTATGGGAATACAGTTATGGCATTTTTGTTTTCTTTATTTTTACTAGTAATGGCAGCGATCTGGGATTTTCATCGGGACTGCGATATTGCGGCGGATGTATTGGACATTTTTGACACTATTTTGGGACCAATGACCTTTATACAGCGATCAGATCTAAAAATAGCCACTGATTACTGTATAAATGTCACTGGCAGGGAAGGGGTTAACTCTAAGAGGTTGATCTAGGGTTAAATGTGTTCCCTCATTGTGTTCTGTGTGGGGTCTGGGCTGGTAGGGACATAACAGATCTACTGATCCCTGCCGACCCGCGGGCACACTTGCACACAGTGTGGCGGGGCAAGAGCGTGCCGGCGGCAGCTGTGAAGGTGTGCGGAGAGCGCACTAAAGGGCGGATGTCCATGGATGTCTCCCCAGCAATTTAGGCCTGTGCTGTAGCTGTCTTTTGGCTATAGCGTGGATCTGTAGTGGTTAAAAATAATAGGGGTGCTTGTGTTGGACAAGACTAGTCTCCTACTTTTTGAGGGGTTTTTATACGCCTTCAGCAAGCTACCTGATCCTTGCAGATATCTGAATAGTGGTGTAAAGTGTTAGTGAAGTGGGAAGGTCATTGTGGTTCTAATGACAGCATAACCACATGGATCTGCCTAGGTTTTTTTTTTTATGCTTCTGCCTGCCATCATGTGCCTGTTCTACAAATTCTAAAACTACAACCTGTATCAGTTTGTATGACCACCTTCTCTTTTTTTTTTTTTTTTTTTTTACTTGTGTTTTTCAGATATCGGTTGTAAATACAGAAGATGATCTGTCATGAGTAAAGCTGTACATGGTTGGCATTCACCATTCTCCTTCAGTCTACACTGCTTCAACTGGATTCTTCTGTTCTGGATGGTAGCCAGACCAGAAGCTGAACAAACCCTAACCCCCGTATGTGAGGAATTTTGTACATGTCAAGCCTCTTTTATGAATGGACATTACAACGGAAGCCTATTGTATATATTTCGTAATAATCTTGTTCAGCTCTTGATGTGGTTACCATGTATTTATAGTCCTCCCCCAAACTTTTTTTGGTTTGTTTTTTTTCTGTTTGTCAGTATTAGCAATTTCTCACACTCCCACTGACCCAAGTACTGTAAAAAGCACTTTCCATAAAAGCCATACCCCAGCAAAGAAACATTGTGCTATATATAGTGAATTCACATGTACATACTTGTATAGGCAGTTGTACATATCTTTAAGAGAACACAATCACTATTCTGAAGCACTTTGAAGTTTTTTTTTTTTTTTGTTGATTTGTAAATATGTTTCTGTAAACCTTTTTTGGGTTTTGTTATTTTGAAATGGTTGGGGCGATGGCAATAGACTAAACAAAACGGGTTATTAATATTCAAATTGCCAAATAATTTCTTAACCTTAAATTTTGTATGTGTGAATGCAGCTGTAAATCTGTCTTGACTGACCCTTTTCTAGAGGTATGCAGAGGGTGAATGCCCTGTCAATAAACCACTGGAGATTCTTTTCAAAATTAAAAGAAAATGGATTTACATAAAATCTTGTCTGAGGTCTTAATTTTGTAAAAATGTAGCAGGATTTTATGTAGCATATTTGCAATGTTACCAATAAGCGCATATAAAAAACTGACCCATAGAAATTGCATCTGCCTTCCTTGGACACAGAATTAATTGCAAATTAGTGTTAGTCTGTCCTTATACAAAATCATAGCATAGCAGTAGACATGTTTTCTTGGAATAAGCATAACAGATTGCTTAGACATAAATACACAATCTAGTTCTTAAGACCTATTCCAACCTTCAAAAGGCTGTCTAGTATAAGACATTGGTGCATAGTCAAGACTTGGCACAACCTTTTTATAGTAAATTTACAGTATTTCACAAAAGGGAGTACACCCTCACATTTTTGTAGATATTTTATTTTTTTTGTGTCATTTCTTCAGTAAAGTATTAAGTGTGCAGCTTGTATAAAAGTGTAAATTTGCTGCCCCCTCAGTTACTAAACCGCTGGCAACAAAAGTGAGTACGCCCCTAAGTGAAAATTTCCAAGTTGGGCCCAATTGTCCATTTTTCATCCCTGATGTCATGTGACTCATTAGTGTCACAAGGTCTCAGATATGAATGGGGAGCAGTTGTCTTATATTGTGGTGTTCAACTTTCACTGGTCACTGGAAGTTCAACATGGCACCTCATGGCAAAGGAACTCTGAGGATCTGAAAAAGAATTGTTGCTCTACATAAAGATGGCCTAGGCCAGGGGTAGGCAACCTGCGGCTCTCCAGCTGTTGTAGAACTACATTTCCCATCATGCTTCTGGGAGTAATTGTATCTAGCAGCCTTGCAATGCATCATGGGAAATGTAGTTCTACAACAGCTGGAGAGCTGCAGGTTGCCTACCACTGGCCTAGGCTATAAGAAGATTGCAAAGACCGTGAAACTAGGCTGCAGCACGGTGCCCAAGACCATACAGCGATTTAATGGGACATGTTCCACTCAGAACAGGCCTCGCCATGGTCAACCAAAGAAGTTGAGTGTAGGTGCTCAGCATCATATCCAGAGGTTGTCTTTGGGATATATACATCTGAGTGCTGCCAGCATTGCTGCAGAGGTTGAAGGGGTGGGGGGGGGTCAGCCTGCCAGTACGAAGACCATACGCTGCACACTGCATCAAATTGGTCTGCATGGCTGTCGTCCCAGAAGGAAGCCTCTTCTAAAGATGGACAAGACAAAGTTTTGACTGGACTTTGTGGGCGATACTCTCAGAGGGTGTTCAAGTTATGAAAACATTTATTACATCATATAAAATGACAAGTATAGAAAAACATTACATACAAAAAATGTTTATGAAAATACAAAAGTTTTACGGCTTCGAAAATACTGGGTTGTAAGTGAGTACTCCAACGTTTCGACCAGTAACGGCCTTCATCAGGGAGTTTAGATTCCATGCAACAATGTATTTTTAACATTGAAAAAATAATGGCAATTAATAATACAATCACATATGTATAGGGTTCAAGAATCCCTCGACACAAACCCAGTCATGTATATACAAAACATCAATGCGTGTATATATAAAAACACCTTAAATGGGGTCAAAACTTGCATTGCCAGTAGAGAGACCATGAATGACCGACATGGTCTCAGGAAGCCCCCCCAACATAAAAAAGAAACCAGGATAGAGGAGGTAAACTGGATCATTCAGAGAAGGATGAAGTGGTCTATCTTTTTTTTTTTTCTCTAATCTGCATTTCATTAAAGGGTCAGTCTATGGAAATATTTGAAACAAAGGACTTCATTAATAGAACAGAAAAAGCCCCCAAAGCCCATGCTTACTTGAATAATCACTAAAACTTTGCTCCTGGCTAGGAAATGACACACCAATTTATTCAGAAATAAACCCAAAAAAAGGTATATATGGAGCCCTTATTGACCCAGACAGGGTCCTAACTCTTCTAGAAAAAGAAGGAAAGGTTGTGCAGTCCAGCAAATTGGAAGGGCAAAAAAGGCCAACTGCCCTGCAAAATATGTGAAAACAAAAAAAAGTCACAATAAGAGAAAAGGGAAGCGTATATATGCACATCTAATCTCCTTATAACCAATATCAGAGTATCACTATTGCAACCTGGTGTGCTCCGCCATGCCTATGCAAAACCACATTCAGAGTGAAAAGATAGTAAAAGCGGCGGCTACAGTCCTAAGTAAGGGCTGGTACAGTACTGAATTGGTTGCGTCTCCTTGTATGGCCAGAGAGCCAGTCCGGCATATTAAGCAGTGTGATACTGCTGACAGTCACGTACCAAAGGCCACCATCAGCCATTTAAATACCTGCCAGGCTCTCCCCTGTGTTGCCTGGGAGACCCAAGGAGGGGACCCGCCCAGAGAGCACATGGAAGCTTTTCACCAATGGCAGACTGCCATCAGGACGCCGCGTGTAACGTGCCACACTGACATGCACCTTCACCACTTCACATTTCCGGCGCGGGCAGCGTCGGGAAAGACACGGGCCGGGAGAGTCCCAGCGCTAGATGCCGGAAATGATTGCCAGGAGAGAGGGCTGTGGTGCCGACATGGAGCAACACTGCGCCTCTAAAGGATAGGGCCATCTAGAGGAAGGAGTGAGAACCTCCACAGGTGGAAAATGCACTTCCCTGTAGTGGGAGCACATAGGAAGGTGACAGTGGGAGGAAATGGCCCCACCTCCAGACAACATAGGCTACCCGTGTGGGGGCTTTCCATGCCAAGAACGAGGTATATATGGATGGAGCACCTCCCACCTTTGAAATAGAAAAAGAAAAATGGAAGGGGAACTCCAGCCAAAATGATCACCACCAGCACCACCAACCAGCACTGCAAAGATGACCCAAAGATAAATGTATGTTAACAAATATATTACAGCATTATATTAAACCAGTAAATAGTTTGGTGACCAAGGGGAGAAGAGAATGGTTACACGTGACAACCCCCTGTAAAACTACATCAGATGTTCATTTTTTTGCAGAAACAAAACCCTCAAAGGGTCTGTAACTCAATCTCATTGATCCCTGGTGGGATATTGGCTTTTACATTAAATATCCAGCTTGATTCACGCTGGAGGACATATTTGTTCCAATCCCCTCCACAGGGATTTCACTGTACATGCTCTAATGCCCAAAACATAATCTTTGGGACATGAAAATTATGGACTTGTACTACATGGCAGACATTTTTGGAGTAGATATTACCTGCCTCCCCCTAATGGACATGGTCATAGATCCTTCTCCAGAATTCTCTGACGGTCTTCCCTACATAGAATGAGCCATAAGGGCAGTTCAAAAGATAGATAACACCCATAGTCTGACAGGTGGCATGACTCCTGGGGTTAAAGGGATGACTGTCAGGGAGCAATGGAGAAGGATCAGAATTGATGTATTGACAATAATTAAAGGACCCGCATGGAAAAGTACCGGGAGGCCCACCTGAAACAGCCAGATCACCAAGAGAAGAGAAATGGCTAGAAAATGTTATCCTGTAAAGACGGTGCCCTTCTAAAGGGGATGTGGAGTGAGAAGTTTGGCTATTTGGGAGTCCAATAAAAGGAGTTGCCAATACTTCTGAAGGTGTTTTCTAAGGCTTAAATGTTGACTATTAAAAGCGGTAATAATGTGGATAGGATCTGTCTCATTATTTGTACTCCTAGAAGAGGCCTTAAATAGTAATTGGGCTCTCGATTGTGCAGCCACTCGATTTATAGGCCTTTCATAAACACGATTTAGTATAGCCTCTCTCTAAGACTTTCTTTAAATCACGGGCTGCCACCTTGATTTCCTCATCGCAACAATTGCATCTCAAGCATAAGTATTGTTAAATACGGAATAGATTTAATGAGGGGTTCGGGGTGGACACTTTGAGCTTGAAGGATGGTATTCCCAGCGGTATGTTTTCTAAATAAATTGCTTTTAAGGGTACCATCAGCATCCACCTCGACCTCCACATCTAGAAAAGTGATGATCTGGCGATTTTTGTATACCAATGTAAAAAAAAAAAAGATTATAGCAATTGTAGTTCATAGCATTGAGACATCCATGGAACCATCCCAAATCAAAAAATGTCATCAATATACCTCATCCAAGTGAGGATATGTGATGAAAACCTTGAAAAGCTGTCAAAGTAAAAAAATTCTGTTCCCATTCCCCCTGGTACAGATTGGCATATGAGCGTGTACAGCAGGTCCCCATAGCCACTCCCTGAACCTGGAGGAAGTGGGAACCAACAAAAACATTCTGTCTCAAAATGAAATAAAGAATGTGGACAACAAATTCATAGAGCGCCTCAGAATGTTGATTGCTGGAACTAAAAAAGTTCCGTATAACCTGTATTCCTTTGGTATGTGGGATTGAGCAATACAAGCTCTCAACATGTGTAGTTCCTCAATGAGCGAATGAAAATTGACTATGTCCTTAACGTATGATGATAAACTCAACGACAGGGCGTAGGAAGGAGTCAACCCACTTGCTTGCATTTTCAGTTAGATTTGTATTACCTGAAATTATTGGTCTCCCGGCGGGGTGGATCTGTGACTTATGAATTTTGGGGATCTCATAAAAGGAGGGCGTGTGCGGATACTTGTTCAAAAAATTCCATGTGTAATAACAAATCGTGCCCTTGTTTAGGGCCTCGGTGATAAGCATATAGAAGGTCTTATTAAAGTCATCAATCTGACCCTCAGAGACCTTCATATACCAGTCTTTAAGAATGTCCATGCACATCGCTTGATATGCCTCCCAATCCGTAACCACTACATTCCCTTCTTTATCTGCATTTTTTATTATAATCCAATTGTTTTGTTGTAAATTGGTTAGAGCTAACTTGTGCTCAGCCGAAATGTTTTTTGTTCTTTTTCTATTTCCCAGGTGGGAGGTGCTCCATCCATACCTCGTTCCCGCCACGGAAAGCCCCCACATGGGCAGCCTAATGTCTTATTGTCTGTCACCTTCCTATGTGCTCCCACTACGGGAGGTGCCTTTTCCACCTGTGGAGGTTCTCACTCCGTCCTCTAGATGGCCCTATCCATCGGAGGCGCAGTGTTGCTCCATGTCGGTACCACAGCCCTCTCTCCGGGCAATCATTTCCAGCATCTGGCGTCTAGGATGTGAAGTTGGGGAAGTTGTGTGTCAGTGTGGCACGCACGCTATACGCGGCGTCCTGATGGCAGTCTGCCATTGGAGAAAAGCTTCCATGTGCTCTCTGGGTGGGTCCCCTCCTTGGATCTCCCAGGCAACACAGGGGAGAGCCTGGGAGGTATTTAAATGGCTGACAGTGGCATTCAGTCCGTGACTGGTGGTAGGATCACACTGCATAATTGCGAAACTGGCTATCTCACCGTACAAGGAGACACAACCAATTCAGGTACTGAACCAGCTCTTACTAATGAATGTAGCCCCTGCTTTTTACTATCTTTGGTCTGCTCTTTTCATGCTGACTGTGTTTTTGCGGAGAACACCATGTTGCAATAGTGATACACTTTGATATCTCTGTTATAAGGAGATTAGGTGCGTGTGCGTGTGTGTGTGTATATATATATATATATATATATATATATATACACATTTCCCTTTTTCTCTTATTGCGACTTTTTTCATTTGTTTTTACATATTTTGCAGGGCGGTTGGCCTTTATTTGCCCTTCCAATTTTCTAGGCTGTGCTGCACTACATTTTCCTTCCTTTTCTGGATATGGGCCCACTCTGGGTCAAGGGCTCCATATATGCTTTTATTGGGGGGGTTTATTCCTGAATAAATTGGTGTGTCATTTCCTGGCCAGGAGCCACCTCAGGTTTTTGTGCATTACCATTCAAGTAAGCTTGGGCTTTGGGGGCTTTTTCTGTTCTATTAATGAAGTCCTTTGTTTCAAATATTCCCATAGACTGACCCTTTAGTTTTTTCTTTTTTATGTTTGGGGG
>BLSH010511794.1:428662-445464 GCA_018402905.1 Glandirana rugosa | reverse complement strand
ACCGTCGTGAGTATACAGATAAAGGGTTTCTGTTGGAGACCTATACTACGAATCCTGCACGTGTGAACAAACCAATTGGTACCACTCCGGACAAGACTCACCTTGGACAGGACAATTTGGTGACATACCAGAACCGATGGCACGACGTCGAGTCAAAGTCCTAGAACCGTTAGAAGAATATCGGATCCGGTAGAAATACACCTCGTTGTTAAGAAAAAAAGTATAGGAGTCTCTCAAGAAACGGTACTCCACGGTACAACTTGAAGGTCACTGGTCATACTCTCTCACTCTCGCTGTTAAATTTGGTGTTATCGCTCTCACTCTCTCATACTGGTCACTGGAAGTTCAACATGGCACCTCATGGCAAAGAACTCTCTGAGGATATGAAAAAAAGAATTGTTGCTCCACATAAAGATGGCCTAGGCTATAAGAAGATTGCCAAGATCCTGAAACTGAGCTGCAGCACGGTAGCCAAGACCATACAGTGGTTTAACAGGACAGGTTCCACTCAGAACAGGCCTCACCATGGTTAACCAAACAAGTGTGCACGTCCTAAGCATCATATCCAGAGGTTGTCTTTGGGAAATAGACATATGAGTGCTGCCAGCATTGCTGCAGAAGTTGAAGGGGTGGGGGTCAACCTGTCAGTGCTCAGACCATACACTGCATACTTCATCGAATTGGTCTGCATGGCTGTCATTCCAGAAGGAAGCTTTTTCTAAAGATGATGCACAAGAAAGTCCGCAAAAAAGTTTGCTGAAGACAAGCAGACTAAGGACATGGATTACTGGAACCATGTCCTGTGGTCTGATGAGACCAAGATAAACTTATTTGGTTCAGATGGTGTCAAGCGTGTGTGGCGGCAACCAGATGAGGAGTACAAAGACAAGTGTGTCTTGCCTACAGTCAAGCATCGTGGTGGGAGTGTCATGGTCTGGGGCTGCATGAGTGCTGCCGCCACTGGGGAGCTACAATTTATTGAGGGAACCATGAGTGCCAATATGTACTATGACATACTGAAGCAGAGCATGATCCCCTCCTTGGGCCTCAGGGCAGTATTCCAACATGATAACGACCCCAAACACACCTCCAAGAAGACCACTGCCTTGCTAAAGAAGCTGAGGGTAAAGGTGATTGACTGACCAAGCATGTCTCCAGACCTAAACCCTATTGAGCATCTGTGGGCCATCCTCATACGGAAGGTGGAGGAGCTCAAGTTCCCTAACATCCATCAGCTCTGTGATGTCGTCATGGAGGAGTGGAAGAGGACTCCAGTGGCAACCTGTGAAGCTGTGGTGAACTCCATGCCCAAGAGGGTTAAGGCAGTGCTGGAAAATAATGGTGACCACACAAAATATTGACACTTTGGGCCCAATTTGGATATTTTCACTTAGGGGTGTACTCACTTTTGTTGCCAGCGGTTTACTCGATAATGGCTGTGTGTTGAGTTATTTTGAGGGGACAGCAAATTTACACTGTTATACAAGCTGTACACTCACTACTTTACATTGTAGCAAAGTGTCATTTCTTCAGTGTTGTCACATGAAAAGATATAATAAAATATTTACAAAAATGTGAGGGATGTTCTCACTTTTGTGAGATACTGTACAGACCAGTCTGTACCCTGATGACACCATACTGTGCATTATATCCAGACCAGTCTGTACCCTGATAACACCATACTGTACATTATATACAGACCAGTCTGTACCCTGATAACACCATACTGTGCATTATATACAGAAAACACATATAAATTTCCGCGCTGAGTGATTAATATAGTAAAAAATATCATATAGCAAACAAAAGTCCAAAGTCAAGTTGAATGCTGAATAAAAATGTCCTTCAAAATATCTAAAGCAAGTAATGACCTAATGGCCAGGTGCACCTTCCACCGTGTATAGACGAGATATACTCTTACCAGAATCCAAGACTCCACATTTTAGAAGTCTGAAAAGGCATGGATTCACAACTCATAACCGATCCACTCACAGGGAAGAAGCAGGGATGGTGTCACGGATGGTTCAGCTGAATCTTAAGTATTTCTCATAAGCACCATAAAAGGAAGAAAACACTCACATAGAGTAAAACCATATGGTAATTTATTAAAATAAAGCATTGCTAGCAACTTACAGAAGTCCAGTGTAAAAAAGCATGTAGATATAAAATTCCAGATTGGGATCTGTCGATCAGAAATCGAAATGGAGTGGTATCAATGGACATAGACTCCGCCCTACATGTTTCGTCATATGTGACATTATCAGGGGCATGGAGTCTACGCCCGGACCTACGCCTATATATACAGTTCATAACGGAAAGAGCCAAGCCTCGTTTGGGAGATGGGGACTGACTGGTCATATAGCTGGAAAACTAAGCCTCGTTTCCAATATAGGAAGTGGCTGTTCATAGTGACACACAGATGGCCAAGCCTCGTTTTGAAGTTAACATGGCCGCAGTAGGAAACATAGCAAGCGGTCAAGCCTCTGTTTGGGCTGTAAGGAGACAACCATGCCTCATTTTGAAAGGGGCACCAGCATGTCCCATAGGTCTACAGAATCAAAGAAACAGTAAAACAGATAGATAAATAAGCGGAATAAATAGATGAATAAAAGTCCAACACCGTTCTGATATAATGCCAAAAATGCAGAGGCTAAAACAATTTTATTGCAAAAAATAATAATTTTTGAATAGCTGTCTCCAAAGACTGCTATAACATAAAATATTAAAAATGACAAAAAATTAAAAAATGCAAACTATACAAAAAACAGTAAAATCAACAAATACAAATCAGGACATATCATGCATTACTAACGAATGGATTTATGCCCCAATCTATGTTCATACCATAATGAGCATAAGATTTTAATTCATATATCCACCTAACCTCCATTTGGGAGACCCCCCTTACTATGGATCCTCCTCTCCAGAATGGTATGTATTTGTCAATGACCACAAGAGAAATACCGCTCAGGTCCCTATTGCGACAACATGCAAAATGTTTAAGGACTGTATGTTCCTTTTTATCCTTTCTGATTTTTTTTAATATTGTTATTATGTTTGTTGGCCCTGGTGGTGAAAGTCCTAATGGTTCGCCCCACATACTGTTTACCAAAAGGACATGTGATGAGATACACCACATTCCTTGTGGTACAAGTAATAAAATGTTTTATTGGGTAGGTTTTGCCTGTTACATTGGAGATAAAGGTACATGTTTTATGGGGTTTTTTTAACAGAAAGTTTATTGAACAAAGCAGCAGTACAATAAGAGCATGTACAGAGAAAAGTTACAGTAGACGTTAAAATACTCAGTGTATTCCAGAAATTGCATAGATAACCCCGCGGGGGAGAGCCCCCTGCGGTCAGCCTCAGCAACAGAAGGGTACATAAAGAAAATTAGTCTATAGTATCTCTACCGGCCAACTGCTCCAGCTAACGAGAGGTCCTGCTAAAATCAGTTGGGACTTGAGGGAGTATATAGCTCCCAGTTGCTTGAGAGGTAAACCCGGCGGAGGGGGGGGGGGGGATGGAGGGGGGGCGAGCCACCATAGCCAAGTCTTTAGGGGCAGCTGAGAAAGGGAGAGGGAGCCATCATACCAGGCCCCTAGTTCTCTGCCGCCATGACATGTACTACCCACAGGCATCTAACCAGATGGACCAAACCATGTCGAACTTGGCTGGGCATTGCCTACTTTCATACGTAAGCCTATAGAGGGGGAGGATTGAGTTGACTGAAGTTTTCCAGGTGTCACTTGTGGGGAGGTCCACTGACTTCCACTTGAGCAGGATCTCTCGTCTAGCATAGAACAGGGAAAAAGTAATACACAGTTTAACATATCTGTCCCCCTCCACTTCTTCCAGGTGACTCAGTTGGAGGACCAACGGGTCTATAGGTATATGCACACCGGCGCTGAGATCACTCAGAAAGGTGACCACCTCCTCCCAATACCTCTGGAGTTCGAGGTAGGACCAGACCATGTGCCAAAATGAGCCTTCTTCAGTCCTACATCTATAGCATAAGGAATCCCTGGAGGGGTATATACAGGCTAGCCGTTGTGGGGTATAATAAGCCCTGTGGAGAAATTTGAGCTGTATGAATCTGTCCCTGGCTGCTATTAGAGAGGGATTGAACGTAGAGACACTTTCCTCCCACTCTTCCTCTCCCATGTGCGGGATATCAGCCCTCCAACTGTCCCTAATCTTGCTAAGCTTGGCCGCATGAGCTACTGAGAGATATAAGTATAGGGAGGACAAGGGCTTCCCCATCGCACTGGAGGTGAGTAGATGCTCAATGGGGTCCGACTCCAGGATTAATGGATCTGGGAACTGGGCCGCAAAGGCGTGTCTCAACTGCAAGTAACGAAATTGTCGCCTTATTGCCTCGAATGACATGAGTTTACCATCTAGTAATACATGCTTTAACGTTGTTATGCCTTGCTTTGCCCATAGGGCAGGGTTGGAAATGCTGTACAAATATGATAGCGTGGGGTTACCCCAGAGGGGCATGTGTGGGGACACATGATTAGGTTTTTTGTAGATGGCCTTCGTTCCATACTCTGATTGTGGTTCTCATGGATGTCGTCAGAGAGGGAGCAGCCTTCAGGCCCCGGAAACCAGCCTGCTAAGGGCTGCATAAGACCCCAAAAGGGTCACCGCCAGATTCTGCCTGGGCTGGGAGAACCACCAGGGCACCGTAACAAGTACAGCAGCCCGGTAGTATAATTGGAAGTTTGGAAGGGCCAGACCACCCTCCGAGAGGGGGAGATACAGCACCCTTCTTGCAACTCTAGGAGGTCTGCCAGCCCAGACAAAAGAGAGCATCTGACCCTCCAACCTTTTAAAAAACGTTTTGGGGATGTGGAGTGGCGTGTTGCGGAAAAAATATAAATACTTGGGGAGGAACACCATCTTAAGCAGATTAACTCTGCCCACAGGGGTTAGAGGGAGCAAGTTCCAGGACGCACATTTAGTCGCAAATTGTAACATTAGATGGTGCAGGTTACTATCTGCAAATTCCCTTATACTCGCGGTGATCGTCACACCCAAATAGGTGAAACCTTCCACCCACTGGAGGGGAGTGTGAGTATCAACGCAGGGAACCGAGGGGCTCAATGGGAAGAGGACTGATTTATCCCAGTTAATTTTAATGCCCGAGTATTGCCCAAATTGCTGGAACAACTGGAGGGCAGCCCGAAGGGAAGGGCCCGCATCACCCAGATAGAGTAAGACGTTGTCCGCATACAAGGACAGTTTTTCCTCCAATGCTCCCACTTTCAAGCCCTTTACCCCATCGTCGGCCCTGAGCTTTATTGCCAGTGGCTCCAGCGCGAGTGAGAAAAGGCCGGGTGACAGGGGGCACCCCTGATGAGTCCCCCTACTCAAGGGGAAGGCCTCAGAGAGGCTACCATTCGCACGAACCCTAGCCCGTAAATGGGCGTATAGCATCTGGAGACATGCAACGAAGCGAGGACTGAAGCCAAACCTCCCCAAGACCCACCAGAGGTAGCCCCACTCGACGGAGTCGAAAGCCTTCTCCACGTCGAGTAAGGCCACGACTCCAGCATCCCCCGAGCTAGCTCTGTCAATGTGGGTGGAAAGTCTTCAAATGTTTATATCTGTGCCTCTCCCTGGCATGAAGCCCATCTGATCCAGGTGAATCAATGCTGTGATGACCGTGTTTAGTCTGAGGGCCAGGATTTTTGCCAGAATTTTTGCCAGAATTTTTGCATCCACATTTAACAGGGAGATTGGGCGATAGGAAGAGGATAGGGAAGGGTCCTTCCCTGGTTTGAGGATCACTACTATCATGGCCTCACTCATGGAATCCAGAAGGGTTCTAGATTTAGCCAACTCGTCAAATAAGGTGTGTAGCCTAGTAGCTAGGTCCTCAGAGTACTGTTTGTAGAATTCGACAGGTATACCGTCTGGGTCGGGGGTCTTACCAGCCTGCATGGTCTTTTTAAGGCCCTAAGGATTTCCTCCACCTTAATGCGGCTGTCCAGTTTGTTGCGATAAGTTGTGGTATGTACTGGGATATCAATGTCATCTAGGTACGATTGTAAGTTCTCCTCCCTGTAATCCGTTAGCGAGCTATATAGGGTTTGATAAAATGCGGCAAAGCAGTCGCTAATCTCTGTCGGAGAGCAGAGCAGATCTCTGGATGGGCCCATAATGTGGGGGATGCTGAGGCCACCCGACTGCTCCCTGGCCAATCAGGCCAGGAGTCTGCCCGATCTCTTCCCCTGTTCAAATATGCGCTGAGATTGTGCTAGCAGCTTCTTTTGGGTGAGGAACGTACGTCCTTGGTCAAGGATTGAAGGAGTCTATAGTCCTGGGGGTGTCGGGTGCAGATGAACTCAGCCTCCTGGGCAGCGGCTGCCCTTTCAGCCGTGACCAAGTCCAGTTTCCATGCCTGTCTGACCCTGGAATTGATGGTCTGGTACTGTCCCCTGGCGTGCACCTTGAAGACCTCCCAAATCGTGGGGGCCGCTACTGAGTCCTGATTGGTCGCTCAGAAATTCCTCAGCTCTGAATGGAATTTAATATCAACCTCCGGGTCCATGATCCAGAATCTATAGAGCCTCCAGACCCTGTCCTCAGGGCTGACAGAGACATCCAGACTTTGGAACATCAGAGCGTGGTCTGAAATACCCCTTGGCAAAATCTTTATGTCCGTGATCCTAGGGAGGACAGGCCTCCCCGCGAAGACCAGGTCTATGCGGGAGAAGGTACCATTGGAAGCGGAGTGACAGGTGAATTCTCTGGCGTGGGGATATCTCCACATCCAGACATCTGTGAACCCGTAGGTCTCCACCCATGTCTCCAGTCCCGGACAAGAAGGGCCGGGACCGAGAGCCTATCCACCCCAGTGTCAGGGACCAGGTTAAAGTCACCCAGGATAATCGTATCATCAGAAGCGAATTCTGCAATCTTGGAGGTGATCTGGTTTAGAACCTTCAAGCAGGCAGGAGGCGGGAGGTACAACCCAACTATAGTACATTTCAGGGCATAAATTTGATCATGCATAATAACATATCGACCGTACGGGTCCAGCACCAAGTCCAGGAGCTTAAAGGGGAGTGTCTTCAACACCAGAATACTGACCCCTCTGGCAAAATTGGAGTATGTGGAATGGTAATGATGCCCTACCCATGGTTTTTTCAGAGTCAGGGTCCTGCTGCCCACCAGGTGCGTCTCTTGAAGCACGTAGATGTGTGGACGATGTGCCTTCAAGAACTATGAAAATGCTATGAAAAGGCACTGGTTACTGTGTAAATGCCATTGGAAGTGAAGGGGTTACCCTGGAGGGGGCGCTCTAAGGGTTAACTGTGTTCCCTTAGTGTGTTCTAACTGTATGGGGGCTGGGCTGGCAGGGGGAGGGGAGTGATCACGGCTTCCGTATACAGGAAGCCTGTGATCACAGCCCTTCCCCCTCTGTCAGAACGGAGATTGTTATGTTTACATACACGGACCTCCATTCTCTCACTGCGGGGGAGCCATCGCAGGTAGCCGGTGGAGATCGAGTTCGCCCTACCCGCTCCCTGGCCCCTCCCAGAACACAGTGAGCATGCAAGCGCGCCTCCGGCGGCGCGCGCACACTCCCAATACTTGTTATCGCGGCCTCAGTCAGGTGACGACATTTCGCGATAACGAACCACTTTGCAGCTGTCAAGCCACGGCGGGCGGTCGGCAAGTGGTTAAGAACTCCACGCCATGCCTGATAAATAAATATCATTGATTTACTCAAATTGGAGTGTTCCTTCTGCTGTTTAATATTTAAAAGGGAATTGCCCCAAAGAGTGGGTCCAGGTGTGCCAGAGGGGATTGAGTTCGTTATTGGGGTTGAGAGGCAGAGTGACGGACAGAACATACTAAGTAGCTCCTACGGGGGTAGCGCTACACGTTCTTATCATGATGATTAGTAGGGGTGGAGAAACCATTTAAGTCAAAATATAAGCAGATTAAACTTCAGTCAAAACGGTATTAAGCCCAAAAGCAAACATTTTTTATGATTAGAATTACATTGTCCCCTTGGCATTCAGTTTATAGAACGAAATTTCGAGGCATCTCATCCCAAAAATATATGAGTTCCTTGGGGGGATTATGCGGTGCAAGAGGATAATGTCCAAGACAGAGAAAATTCGTAAAAACAGTAAAGCTTTATTTATGACACAATGTCAATTAAAAGATCAAAAACGTTTTTGACAAATACAATACATATGATTAAAAAGCTGGTGGTCCAGGAAATTGAGATGGGGGTTACCGAAATGGTGGTACAGTAGAACGGTCAAGTTGTTATGCTGACATGTTTTGCCCTTTCAGGCTTCCTCAGGGGATCTGATTGACCACCACCATGTATGTGCTTTAACAATAGAAATACAGTATGAGCAGCAAAGTAAACAAATACACATTCAAACAGTTAATACAATGTGCAAGAGTGTTAATATGTGGTGATTGGACTGTCCCTCTATTGAGAGGTCAACCCCCCATTTCCCCAGAGATGGAATACCCAAAGGGACTTACCAGGACAAATACCCGACCACATGCAAGAGAAACACAACAAGTCCACCACCAAAAGAGGGCCCGGCACTCTGCAACTGCAGGAGATGCATAAAGTCCAGGCTGGGATGGAACAATATGACATAAGTAACTTGATTCAAAAAGAAAAAAAGACACTATATAATGTTCAACTAAGGAGCACACAATTCTTATTCCATACTGCACGTACACATGTGCAGAGCATGATAGGACTAGCCTAACACATTACATATTACAATTTTCATATAACACTAGTTTAGAATACGAAAAAGACTTACATATGTCACATAATGAAATGGGATAAGCTGGGGGCGCAGATGCCAAAAGACCACTATGGAATAGAGCCTCTGAAAGACCCGTTGGGGTCAAACACCCACTTTAACGATTGAAAAAAAGAAAGGCCAAAAAGCACACCTACAGGGGAGTATGTAAATGAATGTGTTATGTTAGACTAGCATCAAGAAAATATGGTGTCAAAATGAACATCAGAACAGGCAGGTTATAAGTTAAAGCCATGTATGGAAAGTGTTAATAACAGAATAAGTGAGCCAACATGGTGATAAAAAGAAGAATAAGGGCAGGACACTTATTTAAGGTCATACAAGATGATAAGGAAGGAAGAAAATACCATAGGCATGCCGGCTTGTTATGGCTCGAAGGTCCATGATACTAACAAATTCATAATGAGTGCCTCATGGAACTAAATGACAAATAACTACATTTGCATATATACAAAAGGGACTTCCTGAATATTGTGCCACCGTCCATAAATTCAGAACAAACAAACAAAGTGTGGGACACCCCACAAAATTGGGACATTTCAAATGGGCACACCACGAGATAGCAGAGATTGATTTATAAAAGATTATATTTTATTGTACATAAGAAAATACATATCCAACACAATCTATATACATAAAGAAAAATGAAATAAGAAGAAGAAAGAGCAGCAGGCGGGGGGTCCTCGAAGTGCCACGTGGTGCAGACCCCACATAGGGTCGCCTCCAGTGATACGTCGAGGGGCCCCAGCCAAAACACACTATACAAATATATAAAATCCTTTAGCCATAGTATGTTATACACAAACAAGGAGTCAACGCATTTCGCTATGAGCTTCCTCAGGACTCCAAAAATATGGCTGTCAGTTGCAGGGACAACTAATCAAAGAGAAATAGTATAATTAGCATAACTCAAAAACAATAAAGATTGGTAAACTATATGTAATAAAGATTCATTTCAGCAGTTTTCTATGATCCATATATCATTTATAATACATGTACAGTATATAGGCGCTTACATATAACTCCACATGGCTCGGGGCGGCAATCAGGGGGGCGAGCATAGGGGTCTATCAAGATCCAGACTTCAAGGGGTTATCTATCAGAAGTAGGGATAATATTGTAAAAAGTAGATATTCAAAAGTTTGCAGCTCTTGAACATTTACCAGTGCATCCCAGGGAGGGCAGTGTAGCTACAGCACTGCTACAACTGGAATTACGCTGGATTTATGACTTAAAGGCTACTCAATATCCAGGATTCAACGAAACTTTGAGCTTCAAACAGTTTCTGTGCAAATAAGGTGTTAATTACTTTAATACCTCTCCTTCCCCCTTTTCTTCTTTTTTTTTTTTTTCCTGCTCCGTCATGGGGTTCAGGGATATATTAGTGCTGGGTGCCCCCTTTTGCAACACAGATATTATTCAGTCATTCGAAATTGGTATTATGATATTATAACTGTGATGCATTACTGTTAAGGTATTTATACCACTATTATAATTTGTTATGTTTCTGTGTGATCCTTGTCTATACTAAATATTTTTGTGTTTTTTTGATAATTTTGATTGCTTACATGTACGAATTATCCCATTGTGGTGGATTGGATTCTATATGTCCTTTATTGGCGGTCTCAGAGAGCTTTATTTCTCTCCCCCGTTGCCCCCTTCCCCGTCATTGTTTGGGTGTTTCTTAGCCCTACTGACAGGTCCCCTTGATTGCCAGGACATTCCCCCCACAATGCTGGGAGTGCGTTGCGGGTCCTGTACCATTGGGAGCTACGGCGCACATTGCCACTGTACGGATGCAAGGGGGCGCCGGTCATTTCTCCGGCTTGCCCCCTTTCCCATAGTGAGACCCTTGTCTCCACTTTCCTGGTGCCCAGGATCTTATGATCCACCTGTCACTGACAGCAGTGCTGGACTTCCTATCCCCTGTTGCTTGGCTATGCACTATGGGGCTTGAAGTCCCAGCTGGACCCAGACTGTTGGCGCATGCGCTCGCCGTGGGTCACGTCCGCACTCGTGGGAGATGCATAAAGCCGGCGGCTCCGGCACATTTGTTTGCTGGAGACTGGGGGCACATATCTATGTAGATTGCACTACAGGTAACCATTAGCGTTTTATGACCTATCTTGGATTTAATGCCATGAGTGCTTGGATTTTATTTCAACTAGCTCCTAATGTTACTACTATGGTATATATTCCGATGTTCAGTGAGAAACAACCTCCCCTCCTTTCTTTAAACAATATGTTTCCTGACCAGACCTGTGTGCCTCCTTGCCTTATATGATGAACCTATATGCAAATGTAGTTATTTGTCATTTAGTTCCATGAGGCACTCATTATGAATTTGTTAGTATCATGGACCTTCGAGTCATAACAAGCCGGCATGCCTATGGTATTTTCTTCCTTCCTTATCATCTTGTATGACCTTAAATAAGTGTCCTGCCCTTATTCTTCTTTTTATCACCATGTTGGCTCATTTATTCTGTTATTAACACTTTCCATACATGGCTTTAACTAATGGCCTGCCTGTTCTAATGTTCATTTTGACACCATATTTTCCTGATGCTAGTCTACATAACACATTCATTTACATACTCCCCTCTAGCTGTGCTTTTTGGCCTTTCTTTTTTCAATCGTTAAAGTGGGTGTTTGTCCCCAACGGGTCTTTCAGAGGCTCTATTCCATAGTGGTCTTTTGGCATCTGCACCCCCAGCTTATCCCATTTCATTATGTGACATATGTAAGTATTTTTCGTATTCTAAACTAGTGTTATATGAAAATTGTAATATGTAATATATTAGGCTAGTCCTATCATGCTCTGCACATGTGTATGTGCAGTATGGAATAAGAATTGTGTGCTCCTTAGTTGAACATTATATAGTGTCTTTTTTTCTTTTCGAATCAAGTTACTTATTATGTCATATTGTTCCATCCCAGCGTGGACTTTACGCGTCTCCTGCAATGCCCTCTCTTGGTGGCGGACTTGTGTTTCTCTTGCATGTGGTCAGGTATTTGTCCTGGTAAGTCCCTGTGGGTATTCCATCTCTGGGGAAATGGGGGGTTGACCTCTCAATAGAGGGACAGTCCAATCACCACATATTAACACTCTTGTACATTGTATTAACTGTTTGAATATGTATTTGTTTCCTTTGTTGCTCATACTGTATTTCTATTGTTAAAGCAGATACATGGTGGTGGTCAATCAGATCCCCTGAGCAAGCCTGCAAGGGCGAAACATGTCGGGATAACAACTTGACTGTTCTACTGTACCACCATTTGGGTAACCCCCATCTCAATTTCCTGGACCACCAGCTTTTTAATCATATGTATTGTATTTGTCAAAAACTTTTTTGATCTTTTCATTGACATTGTGTCATAAATAAAGCTTTACTGTTTTTACGAAATTTTCTCTGTCTTGGACTTTATCCTCTTGCACCGCATAATCCCCCCAGGGAACCCCGTTCTGCCCAATCAACACAAACATTTATTATATTGCGGCTTTCCAATTATTAGATCTGGTGACTGTATTACTTTTCTTTTTTAAGCTTTCTTTCTATTATTTTCACCTGGTTATCTGGGTAGTACGTCTGTTGTTTTTCAAACGAACAAGCTCTCCTGCAAACTTAAGAATGTTGAGACACACCATCTACCACTGATAGGGGTGCTTTACAATGATCAGCTTTTATTTATTCATATAAAACCTTTATCCCAAAAGAAAAAAAACTATTGCTGTAGCTGCTTGTGTAACTGCAGTGTGAGCTGGAATTTGGCTTCAATTTGTTTGTGTATCTAAATCTGCCAGTACATCTAATACTCCCCTCCACTCAGATTAACAATTCTGCCGTCCAAAGGTACCCCCGTGCTCCTTCATCCAGAGTGGGGGCACTCTAATACTGGAGGTGTGTTACTGGCCAGATCACCAGCTGAAAACAGAGGGGGAAAAAGAATTACAAAAGAAAACTAATGCAGCCACCACACATAATGATTGGTAAGCTGCAGTATATTAAATTTTAAGTTTTGGGTTTAATAGCACTTTAAACATTTTATGTTTCAAGGAATCATATGGTGAGCCTCTGCGGTTTGTTTAGGTGGGTAAAAAATATAAAATGTAGATTATAATAGAATAAAACATTCAATAATTATGATGTAGCAAATTATGTGTTTATGCTGTTAATTTTGCATGAAGTATATTCTTTGTTTCTATAGTGCTCCCTATATGACTGGAATCCATGTTAAACCATAACTCTTCTCTTTTACATCCACTAACTTATCAGGTGGATACTTAAATTTAATATAATTATTACCGTAAAAATCTGTCTTTAAAATAAAAGTAACTTGGCGCTCTAAATTTGAATTGAAGATTTGGATAAAAGATGATAGATAATAAAAAGATCTTTTTATTCATCAGTGGTATTGCCTCCCCTGTGGTTGTCGAATGCCCCTTGGAAGCTTTTTTCCGCAGTTGTGTCCGTGGTTCTTATCTTTCCCGCTCCTGGTAAAAGGTAAGGAGGAATTTCAATATAGCAACCAATGCCCAATATAAGATTTGTATAATATTCAAATGTGTAAAGTATCCCTCCCTCCTTAGACATAACAAGCACAACAATCAGGAGGTTGGATATATGTTTGTGTCTCTGATATTTATCTTTATTCATTACAGTCAAAAGCAAAAGCAATTGGTGACAATAGGCTCCTGAAGAAGCCGAAATGTATGGCGAAACATGTAGAGCGCACACCTGAATTGTTATTTAGTGATCTGGTGAATTGTTTTTAAATGTGTGATACATCTTTGTGCTTTTATTTATCTGTTCAAATAAAATTATTTTTTAGACAAAACTTTTTTGGATGGCACCTTAAAATCCCATTCATCTTCTACACTTTGAACAACTGGATGTATTGGTTAATCTGTGTCTTCTCACAATACTGTGTGAACTGCATGGAATTTTGCACAGTACACTTTGCAGTTATGAAAAAGTAATAATGGACTAAAATGAAGCTAGCAGGAATTAGAAATAATTTAATACTGCCTGCAGCCCAAGGACAGTTGGCAAGTACGGGATTTGGCTATCCAACAGTGTTGTCTGCTGTCAATGTAAATGTTTCCTCTGAAGCTGCCTTTGCAGACTGGTGTATTATGGAAAGGTCAGTTAAGGCTTCATCGTTTCCAGCTTTCAATCTGCAGACACTTTACCTGCATTTTTGTTTCCACTGCATAGTTCAGATTATTATATAAAAATGATGCGTAACACTTTTACTGAGAACAATCTTCCCTTGGAGGATAACTGTATGGATGCATGGATTCCAAATACCTGTTTATTATTGAAAACTTTTATAGCAGGGGGAAGACAACCTTTTAAGGTTGGTGTGCCAAAAAATGTTTGTAAGAAACTAAGAGTACCAGATAGGGCCGTCATTGCCTGACAGCCCCCCCCCCTTCCCCCAGTGTCAGCCCATACACTTTATACCAGACCCCCCCTTCCCCAGTGTTTCTTCACACCCTTCCAGATCTTCCAGATACCCATCATACCTTCCAACTTTAGAATTTGGGAAAGAGGTACAACTAAGGCATCAGCACCTGACTGCAGCAAAAGAGTTGCTGCAACTTGGACTGCGTGGTGCAGAGCTGGCAACAGTGTGCAGTGGAATTAGGATGGGAAAAGGTAGGTGTGTGCCGACGAGCATAAAAAGATGTGAAGATCAACTACCTTTAACCACTTAAAGCGGTGTTACGTCTGGGGAAAAAAATAAAAATTGAATTCAAATTCAAATACTGTAGCTGTTGACTTTTAATATATAGATTTTAGGATCGGCTGTCGGGTGCTGCCACCGCCAGTTGTCAGAGGGGAAACTGGCAGTGGAGCCTTTTGGCTTCACAGCTGGTTCCCTACTGTGCATGCATGAAGCGCGCTGTGCTTTCTAATTGGCCCGGCGGCGTGCGAAGGAGGAGGGGGGTCAAATTTCCGAGGGATGGCACTGTCACCTGGAAGTGGGGAAGGGTACCTGTGAAAAACAGGTACCCTTTCCCCCCTCCCCCCTGAAAGGTGCCAAATGTGGCACCGGAGGGGGGAGGAAACAGATCAGCGGAAGCTCTATTTTTGGGTGGAACTGCGCTTCAAGGACTTTTTCTCCCATTATCCCTTTAAAGTGATTAAGGTTTGTATTTTTTGAATAACAAACATGATATACCTGCTCTGTGCAAGGATTTTGCACAGAGCGGCCCGATCCTCCGGTGGTACTTCTGGCTCCTCCTCTTCATCGGGTGCCCCCTCAGAGAGGCGTTTTCCATGGAGGCACTCGCGCGAGCGTGCTCCCGAGTCCTGCTGCTGCATCCATTGACGGCTCCTGTGTCACTGGATTTGATTGACAGCAGCGGAAGCCAATGGCTCCTGCTATTAGTCTATCCAATGAGGACCCAACACAGCGTCTGGAGCTGCTGGGCTTGACCTCAACGCTGGAACTATTGGGTTCAGGTAAGTTAAAGTAAAATGGGGGCTCTGGGGGGGCTACTGCAGCACGGAAGGTTTTTCACCTTAATGCATTAAGGTGAAAAACCTCAAGACTTTACATCTCCTTTAAGTCCCCAAGTAGAGTTGAGCGGACACCTGGATGGGTTCGGCCGAACGTCGCGAAAAAGTTTGAGTTCGGCCCTGAACTTGACCCAAACTTGACCCCGAACCCCATTGAAGTCAATGCAAACAAATGTGGATAGGGAAATAACTTAAAATCACATAAAAAAAATGGAGGAGGAGGTGGATGTGGAGTAGGAGGTTGAGGAGGTCTCAAAAAAAGAATAAGTTAATCTTCCACCCACTCTTCATCACTGCCCTCCTTGTCAGTCTGCACACTCTAGAAAGCCGCAGCAGTTGGCATCTGTGTTTCGTCATCATCAGAGACGTGCTGCGGTGGTGTTTCCATGTCCTCATCCTGCAGCAGAAGTGGTTGGGCATCGGTGCACTCAATGTCTTCCACTTCTGGGGCAGGGCTATGTGGATGGCCCAAGGAAAGCACACCAGCAGAGTCATCAAAAAGCATAAGAGACTGCTGCATGACTTGGGGCTCAGACTGCTTGGCTAATTTACAAGGGGCTATGGGGTTCAGGTGCCAACTCTGAGCTTTCATCAAGGGACCGGGAGGGAGACAATGTGAAGGAACTGGAGGCATTGTCAGCCACCCAATCTACTATCGCCTGTACTTGTTCTGGCCTCACCATTCGTTAACCACTTCAGCCCCGGAAGGTTTTGCAGCTTTAGGACCAGAGCACTTTTTGCGATTCGGCACTGCGTCGCTTTAACGGACAATTGCGCGGTCGTGCGACGTTGTACCCAAACGAAATTTGCGTCCTTTTTTTCCCACAAATAGAGCTTTCTTTTTTATTTTTTTTTTATTTTTGGGGTCTTTAATTAAGAGTAGTAGGCATTTGCGCCGGTGAAAACGCGTTTGGTTAGTTATTTGCGGCTAACGCTAAAAAAAAATAGCGTTTATACTCCTTCTTATATTTAGCCGGTTTTTGCCACTTTTTTTTTACAAAAAAATATAAAAAAAAAACCTAAACTTAAAATCGTTTTTCATTCTTTAAACCCCAAAAAAACGTTTTACCAGCGAGAAGAAAACAAATATCGCCGCTATTCTTTACTGCGTCTCCGTTAGTTTATGGTGGTTTTCTTTCGAGATAAACACCCTTTTTTTCCTGCGTTTAAAGCAAACCCATGTTGCAGCGTGCTGGCGCGTTAACAGGCAATTTCGCTGCGTCACGGCTTAGCGTTTTTCACGAGACCAGGATTTCGACGTTTTGGAAGGCCCCGACTTCACCAATTGCTTACCACTCCGGTCTTGTTCATGTCCGCTATCATCTAACCCACCGACTGTTACGGAGGTCAAGGAAGTGTAACAGAGGGAGGGCCAGGGAACTACTTTCGAGTCTCAACCGTGGACTTGGGGTATCGGGGAACATTTAATCGGTTCGTCAGACTCGGGGTTCAGTACGTC
>BLSH010511794.1:414058-428652 GCA_018402905.1 Glandirana rugosa | reverse complement strand
GTCGATGTACGTGTTCACTTTGTGGAAGGAGTCCACGCTCATCGGCTGTCTTGGAAGTTGTAAAATACCATCCAGGTTTACGGCGAATTGTCCAAGGGGTGGCGCGCGGCACAAAAATGCCGCCGTCACCCCCTCGGGACACGCTTAGCGGCATTTATTTGTCACTAAGCGTAAAACCGGTGGTCCCCCGCCCGCGCGCGTGGGC
This sequence comes from Glandirana rugosa, assembly GCA_018402905.1. Classification (NCBI taxonomy): domain Eukaryota; kingdom Metazoa; phylum Chordata; class Amphibia; order Anura; family Ranidae; genus Glandirana; species Glandirana rugosa. Next base: position 428,447 of record BLSH010511794.1, on the reverse strand, counting down.
GGCGTGAGGACTCCTCACACGGGCGCCGAATTCAGCGATCAGAAATTTAAATGTCCACTGATTACTGTATAAATGTCATTGGCAGTGAAGGGGTTAACCTGGGGGGGGAGATCTAGGGGTTAACTGTGTTCCCTGGGTGTTCTTACTGTGGGGGGGTTGGGCTAACAGGGATCAGTAGATCTCTCATGCCCCACTGACAGGGCGGAGAACCGCCGTGTTTACATCGGCGGTTCCCCGTTCTTTTCCCTGTAGCCGCTCATCGCGGCTCGCCGGCGGACATCGGGTCCGCCCGAGCCGCGGGCACACTCCTCAGGAGTGCGGCGGGTGCGCGCGCCCGCCCCCTGGTGGCCAAAATGCGAATCACTGTTTATTTACGGCGATTCGCACAGGGCTCCCCCACTGCCGCCGTAAAAACACGGCGCGCGGTGGGGAACCTGTTAAGCGGCATTTGGACCTACCATAAAATGTTGAAGGTTCTGTCGGCTACTCGCACCTGAGGAAGGTGTTTCACTTGTGCATGTAGCTGCACAGATCGACCACGTCCTCTCCTTGCAACAGGAGCTTCACCAACAGCACCACGACCACGTCCCTTGTTTGACGCTCTCCTCATTCTGGACACAAATGTATTATTTAGCACACATTTATATTATTTTTTAAACCGGCAATGTGCAATTTTGTGCAAGAAATGCACAGCAAGGTGCAAATGTACTATGTAGCACTATTTATTAATAATAAAAAAAAGAATAATAAAATATTATTCTTTTTTTTTTTTTAAACCAGCAATGTAGACGCACTTTTTATTTTTGTGCAAGAAATGCACCACTGGCCTCAAATGTAGTATTTCGAATATTTTTTTCTTTTTTAACCCCTTCCTTACCGGGCACTTAAACCCCCCTCCTGCCCAGACCAATTTTTGGCTTTCAGCGCTGTCGCATTTTGAATGACAATTGCGCGGTCGTGCGACGCTGTACCCAAATAAAATTTGCGTCCTTTTTTTCCCACAAATAGCGCTTTCTTTTGGTGGTATTTGATCCCTTCTGCGTCATTTCTGATCGCCGCTATAAACAAAAAATGAGCGACAATATTGCAAAAAAGAACAATATTTTTTACTTTTTGCTAAAGTACAAATCCATTAAAAAAATTATTCATCAGTTTTGGCCGATATATATTCTTCTACATATTTTTGGTAAAAAAAAAAATCGCAATCGGCGTATATTGATTGGTTTGCGCAAAAGTTATCGCGTCTACAAACTGGGAATTGATTTATGGTGTTTTTATTATTTATTTATTTTTTTCACTAGTAATGGCGGCGATCTGCGATTTTTATCGGGACTGTGATATTGGGGCGGAAATGTCGGACATTTTTTACACATTTTTGGGACCAATGACATTTATACAGCGATCAGAAATTTAAATGTCCACTGATTACTGTATAAATGTCATTGGCAGTGAAGGGGTTAACCAGCAGGGGGCAGTGAAGGGGTTAACAAATGTTCCCTGGGTGTGTTCTAACTGTGGAGGGGCAGGGCTGGCCGGAACATAACAGATCTAACTGATCCCAGTGACAGGGATCAGTAGATCTGTTATGTCCCCTGTCACAGAATGGGGAACCGCCGTGTTTACAACGGCGGTTCCCCGTTCTGAGGCTCCTGAAAGTGATCGCGGGTCTCGGGCGGACATCGAGTCCGCCCGACCCACGGGCACGCTCGCGCAGCGTGCGGCGCGCGCCGCCGCTGCCGCCAGGGGGCGCGCGGGAGCATGCGCAGTGGAGGACGTCCATGGACGTCCTCCCGGCATTTCAGGTCCGCGCTGGAGCCGTATTTCGGCTATAGCGCGGACCTGGAGTGGTTAAACCAGCAATGTAGACGCACTTTTTATTTTTGTGCAAGAAATGCACCACTGGCCTCAAATGTAGTATTTCGAATATTTTTTTCTTTTTTAAACCAGAAATGTAGACGAACTTTTTATTTTTGTGCAAGAAATGCACCGCTGGCCGCAAATGTAGTATTTAGAATTTTTTTTTTTTAAACCAGCAATGTAGACGCACCTTTTAATTTTGTGCAAGAAATGCCCCGCTGGCCGCAAATGTAATATTTTGCACAAAAAAAAAAATTGTTTTAATTTGTCTAACTGCAATGTAAAAGCAGTATTTAAATATGCCAAAATGTTGCCAACTGAACTAACAGAACACGATTAACCACTTCCGTACCGCCGGACGTCATATGACGTCCTTGGGTTTGAGTGGTGATATCTGAATCAGGCACCATTCAGATACCGTTTTTTTCAGCAGACGATTCTGCACAAGATAAAAGTGGTCTTAGCGGCGGATTCGCTGCAAGATCACTTTTATCAGCGGCGGGAGAGGTGCCCCCCCTCCCGTCAGTTTCCGGTCATCTCCACCGCTTACCGGACCCGCCGGCAGCGGCAGAGATGATCCGATCCGTCCCCCCCCAGTGTCTGTGAGCCGACTGAGCGGCTGAAGCCCCTCACTCGGCTCCATAACATGGCGGGGCGGAAATGACGTCAGAAGTCACGTCCGCCCAACAGTCTTAAAGGGCCCTTTTTTTTTTTTGGGCTGTCATTTTTTTCAGATTTTTTTTTTTTTTTTGCATTTTAGTGTGAATATGAGATCTGAGGTCTTTGTGACCCGGACCTCATATTTAAGAGGACCTGTCATGCTTTTTTCTATTACAAGGAATGTTTACATTTCTTGTAGTAGGAATAAAAGTGATCATTTTTTTTTTTAAAAAAAAGAACAGTGTAAAAATAAAAAGTAAAAAGCAAAATAAATAATTAAAAAAAAATTTAAAGCTCTCCGTCCCCGCGAGCTCGCGCGCAGAAGCGAACGCATACGTAAGTCCCGCCCACATATGAAAACGGTGTTCAAACCACACATGTGAGGTATCGCCGCAATCATTAGAGCGAGAGCAATACTTTTAGCACTAGACCTCCTCTGCAACGCAAAACTGTATAATTTTTAAAACGTCGCCAATGGAGATTTTTAAGTTGCAAAGTTTTTCGCCATTCCACGAGCGGACGCAATTTTGAAGCATGATATGTTGGGTATCATTTTACTCGGCGTAACATTATCTTTCACAATATGGGAAACATTGGCCTAACTGTACTGTTTTCTTATTTTTTAACTAAAAAAACAGAATTTATTTTAAAAAAAAGCACGCTTGGAAGACCGCTGCGCAAATACGGTGTGACATAAAGTTTTGCAATGACTGCCATTTTACTCTCTAGGGTGTTAGAAAAAAAAATATATATAATGTTTGGGGGTTCTAAGTAATTTTATAGCAAAAAAAACAGATTTTAACTCGTAAGCACAGAACCCAAAAAACAGGCTTAGTCTTGAAGTGGTTAAAGTAGTGTCCCTGACACACAAGCAGTGCACTTGCAAAAATGGCTGCAAATGCCCACCTAACAAACAGAAAGATTGCTTAGGTTTTATATAAGGCACTTTGCTTAGCAAACAAAATGTACTCTAGCAAACAAAAATCTCCTCTAGCACCCACCCACCCACCAATAAATCACTGTTTTTAACAGATTTTCTAAAGCTAATCTGTCCCTCACACCAGCAGCAGCATCCTCTCCCTACACTAGTATGAGATGATTTTCGAAAGCTAATCTGTCCCTCACACTAGCAGCAGGATCCTCTCCCTACACTAGTATGAGATGATGTGACATGCAGCACTACGTGACTCAAGCTTATACAAAGGCTGGGTCACATGATGCACTGGCCAATCACAGCCATGCCATTAGTAGGTATGGCTGTGATGGCTTCTAAGGGCAAACAAGTGAAACGCTTGTTGATTGGCTGCCCTGCAGCTATTCAAAAGGCGCAAAAAAATACCCGAACCCAAACCCGGACTTTTTCTCAAATGTCCAGGTTTGGGACACGGACACCCTAAAGTCCGGTACGAACCCGAACTTTACAGTTCGGGTTCACTCAACTCTATCCGCAAGCATTTTTTTTTATTTTAGCGATGTCTCAACTCTGCATATTATAACTTTTAGCATTTATAATTTAGCTTAATGTATTATAAATCACTTTTCGTTTTTGTTTGGAACAGTTAGAATTTTAGTATTGACAGCTCCAAAACAACCACAATGGCTCAAAATCTAGAAACATTTAGACATAATAAAGGGGAATAAAGCACCTGGACAGGTGGCATACCCTTACGTTTCCTCAAAGACTTGAGCTCTGTTATTTTAGGGCCAATGTTTCTAATTTATAGAGACTCTTTAAAGGATGAGTTTATCTTTGTTCACCTTTTTTTTTTTTCTAAATTCCAGCTCCCCTATGTACCAATATAGCATTCATGTACTTTTTTTGCAAAAATATCAACGCTTTCCATAAAATTTACAAACACTTACCTTATTGTCCTCCATCCATGTTTCCAAATGTATCTATTGCTTCTGTCTTACTTCCTGAACAGACTATAGGTCATGGCACAGGAAGGAGTTGACCAGCTGACCTCATAAGCACACAGCCTACATCATCCACCCTCCTACCTACCCACCCATTTTCAGGTGCACATTTTTTAAATGAAATGCAATCAATCAGTGATCACCCTTCTCACTAAATAACCAATATACAATCAGATTGCATAGTGTATGGCCATCTTTATACAAGTACATAGGAGGGAGTGGATAGAAACACTCAGCTGTCAAGTCCTGTTCACAACTCTGCATAGCGGGAACTTGAATTCCCTATGTATTGGTACATAGGGGAGCTGGAATTTAGAAAAAAAAAAGGTGAACAAAGGTGAACTTAGCCTTTAATTTCTTTTCAGACTTTTTTATTCAGACTTTACTGTACATGGAAGATTCTGTTTAGTAATACAAACAAAGGTCACTGCCCCCACCTATAACTGGCCTTTACAGCAAGAAGCACTGGAAGAGCAGATGCATGTCATACAAAACCAAGCTCAACTTACCAACCAGCCTGTGAGCAACCGAATTAACCTGTCTAACAGTATGCATTAAAAACAGGGGTTTGGTTACACACATTTTCAAATGCATGCATAAGCTGCAGGCCCCGGCAAGGCACCCTGTATCCTGCAGAACCTACCTATGAATTATAAGAAGCCCCACAATGGAAGCACATGCATTTTAAATGAATAGATGGAGGACAGGTAACTGGAGGGAGCTCACCCCTCCTTAAAGGCGCAGGAACACACTGGACACCCAGCACATTGCACTATGGCAGCTAAGGTGTCAGTGTGTTACCTGACCAATATATCAACAATACAAATAAAGGTCACTGCCCCAACCTATAACTGGCCTTTACAGCAAGGAGCACTGGAAGGGCCTGTTTAGTAGTTTGTCATGAAGACAGACATGTTTTCTTTGAGTGTTTGAGTGAATACTTCTCAAACAAATGCTGCTGAATACAATGGTAACATAAATACCATTTGTTGTATTTAAGTTGACAGTTGGATCAGTCTATTGTTCTGTAACCATGATCAAACAATAGCTTGGCCTTCTGATATATATGACCTATGGCATGTGTGATACCACAGTGGCATCTAGAGGGCGAATTGGAGAATGTTTCTCCCATTGAAACTCAGTATTGCGAAAGGGGCCATGCCCATGTGGGGATGGTAAATTTTCCAAATAAATGGTCATAAGGCATAAGCTGACAAGAGGACTCTGTAATGACTTACCACCAAGGAAGGTCTGTACAGCTGGAAGAAACTAGACCTGAAAACAGTTTCGCCTGATCTCCAGCAACTGCTTATAGATTAAGCCTGGGTCCGTACTTGTATGTACAGCATTTTCGTGTAGTAAATCACATTAATACACGGCAGAGGTCTGAGCTTTCTTGCTTATAATGTAAAGTAACCGTACTAGACACCAAAGCAAAACGCTAGGAGAACAGCTGGGGGAATCAGTGGTTGAGACAGATTTGGGTGTTCTGGTAGATCATAGATCTAATAAAAGCATGCAATGCCTAGCTGCAGTTTGCAAGTAAAATAATTGGGAAAGGGGCCACACCCATGTGGGGATGGTAAATTTCCCAAATACAAGGTCATCAGGCATAAGCTAACAAGATGACCCTATAATGACAGGAAGGTCTGTACATCTGGAAGAAACTAGACCTGAAGACACTTTTGCCGGATCTCCAGAAACTGCTTATAGATTAAGCCTGGGTCCTCTTTGCCTACGGAGATCGTGAACCCACTGTAACCTGAGTTAGTTATTTCTACTGTTTACAGACCATAGACTGCTTATTTGCTACGAAGTAGGTAGCATTTTACTTCTTATAGGTATATCTGTCAGTCTTGTATTGTATTCCTATAATTGTAGCAGTGTGTAAGTGCGGCATTTTTATGTATTAAAGGCACATTAATACACTGCAGAGGTCTGAGCTTACTTACTTATAACACAAAGTAACCTTACTGGACACCAAAGCAAAACACTAGGAGAACAGCTGGGGGAATCAGTGGTTGAGAAGGATTTGGGTGCTCTGGTAGATCATAGACCTAATAAAAGCATGCAATGCCAAGCTACAGTTTGCAAGCAAAATACTTTCTTGTATTACGAGAGTTATAGACTCCAGCATGGGGTAGAATCCAAAGTGCTTAGAAATGCATGCTTATGCAATATGCACATGCCTGCCTATGCTGTAATCTTTTTTTTTTTTTCTTTTCTTTTTAATCATAAGAAAGTTTTATTTGAACACATTCAAGCATACATGTTCCATAAACACACAAGAATGCAAAGTTGTAGAAAGTAGAAAATAAATAGGCAATTGCAGCTTCCAACTGCATAGAGATCACTAAAGAGAACATACAGCCCCACCTAGTGGCTGAAAACAGAAATTATAGTGCCAATAGAGCATTAACCGGTTCCTGACCGGTTCGCGTATTTACTGCTGCAATGTGGCGCTGTCCCGCAAATCACTCTGCAGGAGTGTGGCTGTGGCTCGGGCGGACTCGATCTCTACCGGCGAGCCGCGATTACCTAGCAGAGAGGAAAAACAGGGAACCACCGATGTAAACATGGCGGTTCCTCGCTCTGTCAGGGGGCATTTAAGAGATCTACTGCTCCCTGTCACTGGAATCAGTTAGATCTCTTATGCCCCTGTTAGCCCAGCCCCCTTACAGTTAGAACACACTTAGAACACACTTAGGGAACACAGTTAACTCCCAGCAGGTTAAACCCTTCACTGCCTATGACATACACAGTAATTAGTGGATATTTAAATCTCTGATCACTGTATAAATGTCATTGGTCTCAAAAAAGTGTCAATAATGTCCAACATGTCTGCCCCAATATTTCCGTCCTGATAAAAATCGCAGATCACCGCCATTACTAGTAAAAAAAAAAAACATTTTAAAAACGCCAGAATTGAATTCTCATGGTTTGGTAACTTTTGCGTAAACCAATCAATAAACGTTGATTACGATTTTTTTTTTTACCAAAAATATGAGGAAGAATATAAATCGGCCAAAACTGATGAAACAAATTGTTTTTTTATATATTTTTTTTGGATATGTATTATAGCAAAAAGTAAGAAATATTTTTTTTTGCAAAATTGACGCTCTTTTTTTGTTTATAGCGGTGATCAGAAATGACGCAGAGGTGATCAAATACCACCAAAAGAAAGCTCTATTTGTGAGAAAAAAAAGGACGCAAATTTTGTTTGGGTACAACGTCGCACGATCGCGCAATTGTCAGTTAAAGCGACACAGTGCCATATCGCAAAAAGTGCTCTGGTCCTAACGTGGGAAATCCTTCCGGGGCTGAAGTGGTTAATATTGCACACTCCAAAGTCAGATAGTAATGACCAGCATTGAGTTACCACAGCATTCTACCCCAATATCCTATCTATAATCAGGTCTACTTGGGCCAAGCCTGGTGCATCAAGCCAACCTCCCCAAACCCCCTCAAATTTAGCAGGGCATCCACGTTGCTGGTAAATAACCTTTTCATATCTAGTAGTACACATATGGTCTAGCCATTCCTTAAGGGATGGAGGTGAAGTGCTTTTCCAGTGGAGGAGAACCATTTTACATGCCTGAAACAAGGCTCTGGAAAGAGTTTCCTTAGTAAAGGAATCTAGTATAATATCATCAAAAACTCCCAGCAGACAGCACCTGGGGTCAGAAGGGATGTCTGTCTGGAATACTCTATTGACCATTGCAAGAACAGATTTCCAGTATCTATGTAACTTGGGATCAGCATGTGATGAGATCTCCAATAAAAGGTATAATTGCAATAAACGCTGAGAATTGTTAATAGAACTAGTTCGCACTGCTTTCAGCGCATTTTCCCACTGTTCACTGGACAAGTCTCCCACATTGGACTCCCACAGATCCATGGCCTTACAGGGTTAGGCTTCCAAATAGCTATTCAGTAGGGATGCATAACAATTAGAAATAAGGCCCTTCTGTATTTCACTGTGCCGCAACGGCCCAAAAATAGGTGCCGGGGAGAGAGAAAAGTCAGAGGGCAGATTGTGTGCCTGTACTGCGTGGGACAGCTGCAAATAGTAAAAATACATGGATTGTGGTAAATTGTATAAAGTCTGCAACAAAGGAAAGGATAGCAATTCACCAGCTCTAAAGATATGCTTCATGTGTGTAATACCATAAGCACCCCACTTAGGAGCATAGGTTAGTTTTGCTAGTTCGGGGAACGTGATATTAATCCAAATAGGGCTAAGTAATCTTTAAAAGAACAAATGTGTTATGTTGCGATTCATGCACATCCAACAAGTCAAGGTCTGTCTTATGGTAACCTAAGGTCACTATTGTCCTTTTTATCTTGCAAAAGAGAAAAATTGGCATGCGTGCAAAACATACTTTTTTTTCCTAAATGACTAAAATGAATAATGGTAAAGGTCTTCATTATACTGTCGTCCAGGGTGAGGCCTTGGTAATGATTTTTTTGGAAAACATGAACTCTGTCTATATGTTTGAAAACATTTTGAATTGTTAAATTATTGTCCTCTTTTTTCACACCAGGAGAAAGCAATTATTATCCATTCTCGGTCATCCAGTCACCTGAGTGGATTAAGAACCACGGTTATCCTGTTATTCTGATTCACACTGGAATTGAAAAAATGACATCAAATTAGTTGAAACTCGTTTGTACAAGCACCGATGCTGGCAGCCGGTACCAGGGGAGTGAATAGACATAGGAAGCAACAGGCATGAGAAACTCTCAGTCTCTGCTATGAAAATCTTACTGTAATTGGGAAAAATAATTGCTTTCATAGTCTTTCTAGACGTAAATGGAGCATGGTAGAAAGGTATAAAGCATCCCTATTAATAATGATTATTTGTAATATATAATGTACAAATAATAATCAATTCCTTAAACACACACAAGTATTTCTTGAGGTATGTTTGATTGTAAATATTGTTGCTTTTCCTACTGAATATTCAGATTTTGTTTTCCTCCACCCTACACAGTGAAATTAGATTTCAGCAAAGGTTTTTCTTCTTTTCGCTGGATGTGTTATACAGTAATCACCCCACCTGAAATACAGTAGCCTCAGTGGAATTACAATCCCTTTAGTTATGTGATAAATTATACCAAGTGCAGAAGAATTAAGTCCTGTCATTTAGGCTGGGTTCACACCTATGCGAATTGGATGCGGCTTAAACCGCATCCAATTCGCAGGACACTTGAAAACACATTGTTTTCAATGTGTCCGGTTCACATATGTGCAGTGCATTCGCACTCCGCATTGCACGTGCGGTGCGAATTCCCAGCCCGTTGAGTTCAATGGGAGCGCATCTAACACAGAGATATTTCCCCTGCTCATGGCTCCTCCCCATCTCTCTTCCCGCAGCTACTGCGCTGTGGGAACGGACAGGAGCCGCCAAACGGTGGCTCCGCCCCTTTCCGGCAGCAAACAGGCTGGAATTCGCACCGGACAGGTGTGAATCCAGCCTTAAAGATATGTACTGCCCTCTGATTAAATAACACATGCAGTTTCATCCAGGGCATAACTAGCATTGGGCATGCTGGGCTGGTGCTGTAATGTGGAGGGTCACTTTTACACCCTTCCTGCCAAGGCCAATTTTCAGATTTCAGTACTGTCACAATTTGAATGAAAATTTCTCAGTCATGCAACACTGTAGCCAAATGACATTTTTATTGAGACAGATAAAGCATTATTTAATCACCACTGGGTTTTTCTATTTTTTGCTATTTAAGCGAAAAAAGACTGGAAATTTAGAAAAACTGTTTTCTTAGCTACTGTTATGAAATTTTGCAAATAATTAATCTTTCTTCATAAATTTAGGCCAAAATGTATACTGCTACATTTCATTGGTAAAAATAACCCAAATCCGTGCTTATTATTTAGTCTGTGTGAAAGTTATAGCATCCACAAGCTATGGTATATACACTATCTCGCAAAAGTGAGTACACCCCTCACATTTTTGTAAATATTTTATTCTATCTTTTCATGTGACAACACTGAAGAAATGACACTTTGTAATGTACAATGTAAAGTAGTGAGTGTACAGCTTGTATAACAGTGTAAATTTGCTGTCCCCTCAAAATAACTCAACACACAGCCATTAATGTCTAAACGGGTGGTGACGGCAGCACCTGACAGCCGATCCGAAATTCGCGCGAACCCTGGACAGGTAAGTGTCCTAAAATTAAAAGTCAGCAGCTGCAGTAGTTGTGGCTGCTGACTTTTAATTTTTCATGGGGGGGTGGAGCACCTCTTTAACCACTTCAATACAGGATGTTTATACCCCCTTCCTGCCCAGACCAATTTTCAGCTTTCAGCGCTCTCACACTTTGAATGACAATTACTCTCTCATGCTACACTGCACCCAAACAACATTTTTATCATTTTTTTCACACAAATAGAGATTTCTTTTGGTGGTATTTAAGAACCTCTGGGTTTTTTATTTTTTGCGACATAAGTGAAAAAGTGCGAAAATTTTGAAAAAAAAAAACACTTTTTTTTAGTTTCTATGATAAAATTTTGCAAATAAGTAATTTTTGTTCATACATTTGGGCCAAACCCTATACTGCTACTGATCTTTGGTAAAAATAACCCAAATAAGTGTATATTATTTGGTCTGTGTGAAAGTTATAGAGTCTACAAGCTATGGTGCCAATCATTGAAAATTGATCACACCTGATGTACTGATGGCCTATCTCATTTCTTGAGGCCCTGAAATGTCAGGAAAGTACAAATACCCCCCAAATGACCCCCTTTTGAAAAGTAGACATTCCAAGGTATTTAGTAAGAGGCATGGCGAGTTTTTTGAAGTTGTACTTTTTTCCCACAATTCTTGGGAAAATTAGGAAATTATTATTATTTTTTTTTTTCCACAAAATTGTCATAACAACAAGTTATTTCTCACACACAGCATATCCATACTTCCAATTACACCCCAAAATACATTCTGCCATTCGCCCCGAGTATGGCGATACCACATGTGTGAGACTTTTTCACAGCCTGGCCACATAGAGAGGTCCAACATGCAGGGAGCACCGTCATGCTTTCTAGGAGCAGAATTTGCACATCTAATTTCCTAGCGACCTATTACACTTTTTGAAGGCCCTGGAGCACCAGGACAATGGAATTACCCACAAAATGACCCCATTTTGGACAGCAAACACCCCAACGTAAATTCTATGAGGCATTATGAGTCTTTTCAATGGTTCATTTTTTCCACAAGTCTTGAAAAAATGTGGAAAGGAAATGAAAATGCTTTTATTTTTACACAAAGTGGTCAATTTATAAGATATTTCTAACACATAGCATGTACATAGCAAAAATTACCCCCCAAAATATATTCTGCTACTCATCCCGAGTATCATCATGACGAGACTTTTACACAGCCTGGCCACATACAGAGGCCGAACATGCAGGGAGCACCGTCAGGCATTCTAGGAGCATAAATTACACATAAAATTTCATTCCTACCTATCACATTTTTGAAGGCCCTGGAGCACCAGGACAGTGGAATTACCCCCAAAATAACCCCATTTTGGAAAGCAAACACCCGAGGTATATTCTATGAGGCATGGGCTGCAGATAGGTACTCAGGTACTCTGATGGGCTGCTGATAGGTACTCGGGTATTCTGATGTGCTACAGATAGGTACTTGGGTACTTTGATGGGTTGGAGACAGGTACTTGGGTAATCTGATGGACTGGTAAAAGGTACTTGGGTACTCTGATGGGCTGCAGATAGGTACTCGGTTACTCAGATGGGTTAGTGACAGGTACTCGGGTACTCTGATGGGCTGGTGACAGGTACTCGGGTACTCAGGTGGGCAGGTGACAGATACTCGGGTACTCAGGTGGGCAGGTTACAGGTACTCGGGTACGCTGATGGGCTGGTGACAGGTACTTGGGTACTCAGATGGGCAGATGACAGGTACTCTGGTAGTCTGTTGACAGGTACTCGGGTACGCTGATGGTCTGGTAACAGGTACTCAGGTACTCTAATGGGCAGGTGACAGGTACTCGGGAACTTTGCTGGGCTGGTGACAGGTACTCAGGTTCTCTGATGGGCAGGTGACAGGTACTTGGGTACTCTGATTTGCTGGTGACAGGTACTCTGGTACGCTGATGGGCTGGTGACAGGTACTCGGGTACTCTGATGGGCTGGTGACAGGTGCTCGGGTACTCTGATGGGCAGGTGACAGGTACTCGGGTACTCTGATGGGCAGGTGACAGGTACTCGGGTACTTTGATGGGCTGGTGACAGGTACTTGGGTACTCTGATGGGCTGGTGACAGGTACTCAGGTACTCTGATGGTCTGGTGACAGGTACTCGGGTACTTTGATGGGTTGGTGACTAGTACTCGGGTACTCAGGTGGGTTGGTGACAGGTACTCAGGTACTCTGGTGGGATGGTGACACGCACTGGGGTACTCACATGGCATGGTGAAAGGTACTCGGGTGGTGACAGGTACTCGGGTACTCAGATGGGCAGGTGACAGGTACTCGGGTACTCTGATGGGCAGGTGACAGGTACTCGGGTACTTTGATGGACAGGTGACAGGTACTTGGGTACTTTGATGGACAGGTGACAGGTACTCTGATGGGCTGTGACATGTACTTTGATGGGGTGGTGACAGGTCCTCTTTATTAGGAGGGGAGATCAGTGTGCTTGGTGTACACAGTGGGCGGTAACGAGCTGTTACCGCAATCTCCCTCTCACACACGATCGGTGTGTGACAGGGAGAACCGCGGTAACAGCTCGTTACCATGGTTTGTTTACATCACATGACATCATGTGAAAGGGGCCTAAAGCTTGTATAACAGTGTAAATTTGCTGTCCACTCAAAATAACTCAACACGCAGCCATTAATGTCTAAACCACTGGCAACAATAGTGAGTACACCCACAGGGGGTGCAGGCAGGGGGCGTGCTCTAAACCTGGGACTAGGCAGTGATGTAAGGGTATATCACTGTGCCTACAGCAGCCGCTCGTCCGCAGTACATTGCTAAGTGGTTAATATACAACATACACAGATAATACATATATTATGGGGTGAATGAATAAGCAACATGTAAGATATTTAGTGTTATACAACTGTAGGTCAGTAACAAAAGACAAAAGACAGAATCCAGCTAACAAGAGTTTAATGACAATTTAAATTCATAACCAAACATAATTGATTCTGCATGGTCCAAGGCCTAGAAATCCCCAACAGAATAGGGTTTATAGTACAAATGATTGGTCTGTGTAAAGGTTGGCGGACGTGTCATTTAAAGTCCCATTATCCTTCTTTTTGTTTACTTTACCAAGATCAGTAATGCGGCGTGTCAGACTGACAAGCCGCACCACAGACCGCCGCGATGCGCGCCCCCACGGGTTATCCGCCCGGACATCATATGATGTCTGGTCAGGATAACTGAACCACCGCCCAGCTGTCATTTGTCTATTGGCCAGGCGGGAAGTGGTTAAGGAGTAAATCCTTCCAGAGGTCAAGTGGTTAAACACACTTTTTCTTTGTAAAATCAGTTTTGTTATAGTAAGTTGGTTGTGTAGCGCCCCATTGAGCTACATTTAGTTTTTGGCCTCCCTGTAGGCAGGGAGAGCACTGATAGGTCTGCTCCGGGCTCATAGTGAACCCTTTGACATAGTGGTTGGGAGAAGCCTGATCCCATCCTGCATATTGATACCACCTCAGCAAATCCCTGGCCAATTCCCTGAGTTATTCACACTAAGGTCATCACAAAAGAAAAGGGGGCACTCTTTACATCTAGAGGAAAAAAGATTTAATCTCCAGATATGGAAAGGTTTCTTCACAGTAAGAGCTGTGAAAATGTGGAATAGACTCCCTCCAGAGGTGGGAGTGAAAGAACCTCCGTTCTTTCACTCCGGGGGGGGCATCGCGGGTGGCCGGCGGAGATCGAATCCGCCGCACCCGCTCCCTGGCCC
>BLSH010511794.1:345766-387478 GCA_018402905.1 Glandirana rugosa | reverse complement strand
TCGTACTAGGGGAGGGAAGCCTCTGACCCGGCGTCCCGTCATAAGGTTGTATTGCTGGGGTTTGTGTGAAGGTTCTACTGGTGACGGAACGATTTCATCGACTCCCATTTCCACTACCTGACCGGTTCGTACAGAGGTCTGGATTTGGGATAATTCGTAGACACCCAGTAGGAGTTTACTTTCCACCTCCTCGTGTTCCAGAGATTGTAGGTGGTCGAGGCACTACAGCAGTACCTTCTCACCTTCTCCTGAGGTCACCGTTGGACACTTCGAGAAAACTTGAGGTGCGGGTGTTCCCAATTCCGTCACGACCTTTTATTACCACCGGTGTGTTTTGTAACTGTGAAACCCGGGATACTGCCCTGCGGCCCAGTCTCCGAAGGGAGGGGATCATGCTCTGCTTCAGTAGGTCACAGTACATGTTGGCATTCATGGTACCCTCAATGAACTGTAGTTCCCCAGTGCTGGCAGCACTCATGCAGCCCTAGACCATGACACTCCTACCACCATGCTTGACTGAAGGCAAGAAACACTTGTCTTTGTACTCCTCACCTGGTTGCCGCCACACACGCTTGATACCATCTGAACCAAATAAGTTTATCTTGGTCTCATCAGACCACAGGACATGGTCCAGTAATCCATGTCCTTGGTCTGCTTGTCTTCAGCAAACTGTTTGCGGGCTTTCTTGTGCGTCATCTTTAGAAGAGGCTTCCTTCTGGGACTACAGCCATGCAGACCAATTTGGTGCAGTGTGCGGCGTATGAACTGAGCACTGACAGGCTGACCCCCAACCCCTTCAACCTCTGCTGCAATGTTGGCAGCACTCATACGTCTATTTCCCAAAGACAATCTCCGGATATGACACTGAGCATATGCACTCAACTCCTTTGGTCGATCATGATGAGGCCTGTTCTGAGTGGAACCTGTCCTGTTAAACCGCTGTATGGTCTTGGCCACCGTGCGGCAGCTCAGTTTCAGGGTCTTGCCAATCTTCTTATAGCCTAGGCCATCTTTATGTAGAGCAACAATTATTTTTTTCAGATCCTCAGGGAGTTCTTTGCCATGAGGTGCCATGTTGAACTTCCAGTGACCAGTATAAGAGAGTAAGAGCGATAACACCAAATTTAACACACTTGCTCCCCATTCATCCGTGACGTTGTAACACTAACGAGTCACATGACACTGGGGAGACAAAAAAGGCTAATTGGGCCCAATTTGGCCATTTTCACTAAGGGGTGTACTCACTTTTGTTGCCAGCAGTTTAGAATTATGCATTGAGTTATTTTGAGGGGACAGCAAATTTACACTGTTATACAAGCTGTATACTCACTACTTTACATTGTAGCAAAGTGTAATTTCTTCAGTGTTATCACATGAAAACGTCATATGATTGTGTCATCGGAAATTGCCCTGCAAAAACATATTTTTATTATTACTATTTTTGTATTATTTATTTTTCTTTCGTTTGATGGAAATCTTGCAATGTATTTTGAAGATAAAAATTGATTTTAACTATCCAAATTAAGAGGAGGGATATGTGTATTTACTGCGAATGCAACATTAATTATTATACTTAAACACATAGTCAAAAATATTAATTCAGATATTCAACACTATATAGGTTTACAGGTGATACTTGAAAAATTAGAATATCGTGCAAAAGTTCATTTATTTCAGTAATGCAACTTAAAAGGTGAAACTAATATATGAGATAGACTCATTACATGCAAAGCAAGATAGTTCAAGCTGTGATTTGTCATAATTGTGATGATTATGGCTTACAGCTCATGAAAACCCCAAATCCACAATCTCAGAAAATTAGAATATTGTGAAAAGGTGCAACATTCTAGGCTCAAAGTGTCCCACTCTAATCATCTAATTAAGCCATCACACCTGCAAAGGGTTCCTGAGCCTTTAAATGGTCTCTCAGTCTGTTTCAGTAGGAATCACAATCATGGGAAAGACTGCTGACCTGACAGTTGTGCAGAAAACCATAATTGACACCCTCCATAAGGAGGGAAAGCCTCAAAAAGTAATTGCAAAAGAAGTTGGATGTTCCCAAAGTGCTGTATCAAAGCACATTAATAGAAAGTTATGTGGAAGGGAAAAGTTTGGAAGGAAAAGGTGCACAAGCAGCAGGGATGACCGCAGCCTGGAGAGGATTGTCAGGAAAAGGCCATTCAAAGGTGTTGGGGACTTTCACAAGGAGTGGACTGAGGCTGGAGTCAGTGCATCAAGAGCCACCACACACAGACGGATCCTGGACATGGGCTTCAAATGTCGTATTCCTCTTGTCAAGCCACTCTGGAACAACAAACGTCAGAAGCGTCTTACCTGGGCTAAAGAAAAACAGACCTGGTCTGTAACTCAGTGGTCCAAAGTCCTCTTTTCTAATGAGAGCAAATTTTGCATCTCATTTGGAAACCAAGGACCCAGAGTATGGAGGAAGAATGGAGAGGCACACACTGCAAGATCCTTGAAGTCCAGTGTGAAGTTTCCACAGTCTGTGTTGATTTGGGGAGCCGTGTCATCTGCTAGTGTTGGTCCACTGTGCTTCATTAAGTCCAGGGTCAATGCAGCCATCTACCAGGAGATTTTGGAGCACTTCATGCTTCCTTCCGCAGACAAGCTCTATGGGGATGCTGACTTCATTTTCCAGCAGGACTTGGCACCTGCCCACACTGCCAAAAGCACCAAAACCTGGTTCAATGACTGTGGGATTACTGTACTTGATTGGCCAGCAAACTCGCCTGACCTGAACCCCATAGAGAATCTATGGGGCATTGCCAAGAGAAAGATGAGAGACATGAGACCCAACAATGCAGAAGAGCTGAAGGCCGCTATTGAAGCATCCTGGTCTTCCATAACACCTCAGCAGTGCCACAGGCTGATACATTGTTCTATGTACAATCCTTGTTTTATTGATTGCATGTAATATTCTAATTTTCTGAGATTGTGGATTTGGGGTTTTCATGAGCTGTAAGCCATAATCATCACAATTATGACAAATCACAGCTTGAACTATCTTGCTTTGCATGTAATGAGTCTATCTCATATATTAGTTTCACCTTTTAAATTGCATTACTGAAATAAATGAACTTTTGCACGATATTCTAATTTTTCACCTGTAGTATTCTTGTTCTGCTGCCTATAGTTTGCAAATACTACACATTTTTCCTTGAGTTTTCCACATAGCTTACTCACGCAACTGATAGATGGTAATAATCCAAATCACTACTCTCCTTACATTACAGGAAAAATAATAATTTTACTGAAAAAGAATAAGATGAGCCATTGCCAGTGATATACAGTGGATCTAAGTCTATTATTAACACCTTCAGTTTGAACATTTGAATTTGAGTCTATAGGAACATTAAATTCATATGGTAGATACAGGTGTGCTCATAAGTTTACGTATCCTGGCAGAATTTATGATTTCTTTGCCATTTTTCAGAGAATATGAATGAGAACACAAAAACATTTATTTCACTCATGGTTTTAGTGTTTGGCTGAAGCCATTTATTATCAATCAACTGTGTTTACTCTTTTTAAATCACAATGACAACAGAAACTCCCCAAATTACCCTGATCAAAAGTTTACATACTCCAGTTCTTAATACCGTGTGTTGCCCCCTTCATCATCAATGACAGCTTGAAGTCTTTTGTGGTATTTGTGGATGAGGCTGTTTATCTTCTCAGATGGCAGTTGCCCATTCCTTTTGGCAAAAATCCTACAGCTCCTGGATATTCTTGGGCTGTCTTGCATGAACTGCATGTTTGAGATCTCCCCAGAGTGGCTCAATGATATTGAGGTCAGGAGACTGAGATGGCCACTCCAGAACCTTCACTTTATTCTGCTGTAGCCAATGACAGGTCGATTTGGCCTTGTACTTTGGATCATTGTCCTGCTGGAATGTCCAAGTACGTCCCATGCGCAGCTTCCTTGCTGATGAATGCAAATGTTCCTCCACTATTTTTTGATAACATACTGCATTCATCTTGCCATCAATTTTGACCAAATTCCTGTGCCTTTGTAGCTCACACATCCCCAAAAGATCCGTGATCCACCTCCGAGTTTCACAGGCCTTGTTGACTCATCTCCAAATGTAGCATTTATGCTTGTGGCCAAAAAGCTCAATTTTGGTCTCATCACTCCAAATGACTTTGTGCCAGAAGGTTTGAGGCTTGTCTCTGTGCTGTTTGGAGTATTGTAAGCGGGATACTTTGTGGCATTTGTGTAGTAATGGCTTTCTTGTGGTCACTCAACCATGCAGCCCATCTTTCTTCAAGTGCCTCCTTATTGTGCATCTTGAAACAGCCACACCACATGTTTTCAGAGAGTCCTGAAGTCATTTGTGGGTTTTTCTTTGCATCCCGAACAATTTTCCTGGCACTTGTGGCTGAAATCTTAGTTGGTCTACCTGACTGTGGGTTGGTTTCAACAGAACCCCTAATCTTCCACTTCTTGATTAGATTTTGAACACTGCTGATTGGCATTCTCAATTCCTTGGATATCTTTTTTATCTTTCCTGTTTTATATAGTTCAACTACCTTTTCCCACAGATCCTTTGACAATTCTTTTGCTTTCCCCATGACTTCGAATCTAGAAACATCACTTCAGCACTGGATGAAAGATGCAAGGGTTTGTCAGGAGTCCAGGAGACCTTTAATTCACTCACACTAATTACAAGCAAACAGATCACAGGTGAGGATGGTTACCTTTAATAGCTTTGTGTCAACGTGTGTGCATGTTATCAGGCCACAATCACCAGGGTATGTAAACTTTTTATCAGGGTCATTTGGGTAGTTTTTGTCGTCATTATGATTTAAAAAGAGTAAACACAGTTGATTGATAATAAATGGCTTCAGCCAAACACTAACCATGAGTGAAAGAAATGTTTTTGTTATTCATATTCTCTGAAAAATGGCCAAGAAATCATAAATTCTGCCAGGGTATGTAAACTTATGCGCACAACTGTATCTACTGAGGAATATTCTTTTTAGCAGCTGGAATATTGACTCCAGATTATTCTTCTCTTATCATGTATTCACATATACACATACCACTGGTTATGCTGTGAGATGCTATACTAATACAACTAGGTAAATATTATGTTTGGGGGTCATGAACAATATATTTTATACAGTGGATAGAAAAAGTCTATACACCCCTGGTAAAATGTCAGGTTTCTGTGATGTAAAAGAATGAGACAAAGATAAATAATTTCAGAACTTTTTCCACCTTTAATGTGACCTATAAACTGTACAACTCAGTTGAACAACAAACTGAAATCTTTTAGGTGGAGGGAAGTAAAAATAAAAAATAATATGGTTGCATAAGTGTGTACACCCTTAAACTAATACTTTGTTGAAGCACCTTTTGATTTTATTACAGCACTGAGTCTTTTTGGGCATTAGTCTATCAGCATGGCACATCTTGACTTGGCAATATTTGCCGACTCTTCTTTGCAAAAATACTCCAAATCTGTCAGATTGCGAGGGCATCTCCTGTGCACAGCCCTCTTCAGATCACCCCGCAGATTTTCAATTGGATTCAGGTCTGGGCTCTGGCTGGGCCATTCCAAAACTTTAATCTTCTTCTGGTGAAGCCATTCCTTTGCCGATTTGGATGTATGCTTTTGGGTCATTGTCCATACTGTAAGATGAAGTTCCTCTTCATGTTCAGCTTTCTACCAGAAGCCTGAAGGTTTTGTGCCAATATTGACTGGTATTTGGAACTGTTCATAATTCCCTCTACCCTAGCTAAGGCCCCTGTTCCAGCTGAAGAAAAACAGCCCCAAAGCATGATGTTGCCATCACCATGCTTCACTGTGGGTATGGTGTTCTTTTGGTGTGTGCAGTGTTGTTTTTGCGCCAAACATATCTTTCGGAATTATGACCAAAAAATTCAACCTTGGTTTCATCAGACCATAACACATTTTCCCACATGCTTTTGGGAGACTTCAGATGTGTTTTTGTGCTAAAGTTAGCTGGGCTTCGATGTTTTTCTTCATAGGGCTTCCATCTTGCCACTCTACCCAGCCCAGACATATGAAGAATACGGGTGATTGTTGTCACATGTACTACACAGCCAGTACTTGCCAGATATTCCTGCAGCTCCTTTAATGTTGCTGTAGGACTCTTAGCAGCCTCCCTGACCAGTTTTCTACTCGTCTTTTCATCAATTTTGGAGGGACGTTCAGTTCTTGGTAATGTCACAGTTGTGCCATATTTTCTCCACTTGATGACTGTCTCTGTGTTCCATGGTATATCTAATGCCTTGGAAATTCTTTTGTACCCTTCTCCTGACTGATACCTTTTAACAATGCAATCCCTCCGATGCTTTGGAAGCTCTCTGCGGACCATGGCTTTTGCTGTAGGGTGCGACTAAGAAAATATCAGGAAAGACCTACTAGAACAGTTAAACTTTGTTTGGGTATAATCAGAGGCACTTTAAATGATGGCAGGTGAGTACTGACTCCTAGTTAACATGAGTTTGAATGTGATTAATTCTGAACACAGCTACATCCCCAGTTATAAGAGGGTGTGCACACTTATGCAACCACACTATTTTAGTTTTTTTTTTTTTCTTCCCTCCACCTAAATTATTTCAGCTTGTTGTTCAATTGCGTTGTACAGTTTATAGGTCACATTAAAGGTGGAAAATGTTCTAAAATTATTTATCTTTGTCTCATTTTTTTACATCACAGAAACCTGACATTTTAACAGGGGTGTGTAGACTTCTTATATCCATTGTATGTATTCAAGCTATTATTTAGGGAGAAGCAACTAAAATGATCAAACATATCCTATTATTATGTATATTGTCATTGTTTTGTATAAGTAAACATCTTCATGCAGCTCGTCTTTCAGTGTTAAGCCAGTCACAGACGCATCAGTGCTGATTTATTTAAGAGCTCATTCGCACCATCTGCAGTGAGGTTTTGAAAAGAGTGCCAAAGGGTTAGAAACCCTGCAAGGTTTTTGTTGTTGCTTGGGTCTCCTTGTAACCAATATTACAATAAAACTGTTCAAATATCAAATACCACTCTTCCTCTGAAGTGGTGCTGCTAAGAGGTTGGCTATTGGTGTCAGGAAAGATGATGTGGCATCTGGAAGGTGAGATAGCAGAAAATTGTATCATATTGACCATAATTTTCTTTTGCTGGTGCCTATCCATGGCAGCATACTATCACATGTGTGCTGCGCCATGGAGGCACCAGGAAAAACCCTTTTGATCACTATGAAAGTAGTAGGCAGGGGAGTAGCAGTCGTTTACAGCCCATCAATGTCAATTTCTTTGGTGTTCTCATACAGGAAACATGCTTCAGACACTATTTTTTAGTGTGTAACCAATAATGGTTGTATAGCAACTATAAATGTAAAGCTTTTTCCCAACAATATCAAACAGCCCTGAAAAAAAAACAAGTTTTCCAAGTTTCATTCTAGGAGGCAACACTACCCAATTAGCACACACGCAGGACAAGGCCAACTTGTTATTGTAAGCACTAAACTGTAAAAAAAAGCAAATAGATTTGACCCATTCCATTGATGCGTTAACTAGGGGTAGCAGTCTGCTAATCCCTTGTTGGAGAAAAAGCAAACGCAGCATTGCAGATTGGCTGTAAACCCTTCCATATACCCAGTGAAGTGACTTGCCTTGGATGATACACAGAGATGAAACAAATCCTCCAACATACATTGTACGTATTTATCTGCAGCCATTTCTCTACATTCCCTCAAAGTGCTGCATTTTAAAGCTTGTCTTAGAGTTTAGAAAAAAAGGGGGCGTTACACTCTTCAGAGCTCAGTGAAGAGAGCGCTGCTAGCTAATTGGAGGTAAGAGACAACCCCCCCCTTTCACACAGTATACACAGGAACAGAGTTGAGGCCTCAATCAGCTGGAGGTCCCCTGTCACCTTTTTTCTCTTGGTGTCAGGAAAACTTGTCAGAAGTGACTCACACAGATAGCAGAGGAACAAAGGAACAGCCAGAAATGACACTTTGTGCTCTTGATTGAGACAAGTACACATTATAGAAGGATATGCTTTGTTCATATTTCATATCTGAGGTTTACAACCTCTTTAAATGTTTGTAAAAAAAAAAAAAGTAATAGTTAAATCAATTCAATACAGTTGCCATCTTTGGGCTGATCGCTCACAGGTGATTTTGCTTCCAGCGACAAATCTCCAGTAGCCAGATCACTAAAAAGCCTGTCACAGTGTCCCTATGGAATTGCACTCTGCATAGCGTCATGCAGCAGAACGTATTTCTGCCATTGTCCTTAACACGCCTATATTTAAACCGTTAGCATTAGGATCAACATCTTACTGTATCCGCTATAGAGGAACTTATTGGCCTAATAGTGTAAACAAACCTCTTCATTTCCTATAGCCCTCATGCAGGCTGTTAAGGAGAGGGTAGTTGAGGTATGAGCTTCAATCTATCCCTGTAATGCAATACTTCAAGTCACTAGTAGTATGCAGGTAAGGACTTTATTCTGACTTTCTAATCTTCATACTTGATTAGAGTAGGGACTAAGGGCGGCCATACATTATACAATTTTCATATTCTATTTCCTTTAGATATACCTTCAACAATGTAGTGCAAGGGTCTGCCTGTTTGCAGGCAAACTGAAAGTGTTTAGGTTTGACCTCATATTATAGGGTTTTGGTCAATCTAGAGGAAAATTGAATAAGAATATTGTATAATGTATTGCCAGTCTTAAAAAGTAAGTAAGCAAGTGGGCAGCTAACATTATGAAAAGAAGGTCAGAATGGTAGGCACAATATTTATCTTTGTAAAGATACATTTATTTATTTTTTAACTAATGCAACTGTCACCACTCCCACTACTATTCTCAACCTCGCTTCAAAATACAGAATGACTATTTTTTGGGGGGGGGGGGGGGGTAAAGGTGTAATATAGTAATATGGTAATATATTATTATACTAATAAAAGATCAAAAATGCATTAATCCCTTTAACCACTTAAGCCCCGGAAGCTTTTCCCCCTTTATGACCAGAGCACTTTTTGCAATTTGGCACTGCATTGCTTTAACTGACAATTGCGCAGTGGTTCGACATTGCACCCAAACGAAATTGACAAACAGAGCGTCTATTTTGCAAAAATAAAACTAACTTTTTGCTATAATACATAGCCAAAAAAATAAATAATCAGTTTTGGGGGATATATATTCTTCCTCATATTTTTGTAAAAAAAAAAAAAAATCACAAATAGGCGTATATTGATTGGTTTGCACAAAAGTTGCTGCGTTTATGAGCGATGATAACTCAGTTATGGGTTTTTTTTTTTCCTAGTAATGGCGGCGATCTGTGATTTTTAGCAGGACTTCGACATTGCGGCGGAGATGTTGGACACTTTTTTGGGACCACTGGCATCAGTGCTATGAAAATGCACTGATGACTGTGTAAATGTCACTGGCAGGGAAGGGGTTAACACTAGGGGGCGATCAAAGGGTTAACTGTGTTGCCTGGGATGTGTTACTAACTGTGTGGGGGCTAGGCTGACTGGGGGAAGAGAGTGATCACTGCTCCCATACACAGGGAGCATAAGATTACACTCCTTCTCCCCTGTCAGAACAGAGATCCGTGTGTTTACACACATGGGTCCCCGTTCTGTCACTGCGGGGGAGCAATCGCAGGTAGCTGGCACACATCGAGTGTGCCCTACCCGCTCCCTCGCTACACAGTGAGCGCGCCTTCGGCGGCACATGCGCCCACGATCTTGTGGCCGCTGTCGGCGGTTTGCCATATTGAGCCAAGTTGCCACCGTCAAGCTACAGCGGGTGGTTGGCAACTGGTTAAAATTAACATGGCTGGCCTAAAAAGTACCCAAGGTAACCACTATAATTAAAGTTACCCTGGTAGCGCTAGCTCACTTGTGTGCAAAAGCGTACCTATAAAAAAAGTTTAAATATACTTACCTGGGTCTTGAAACGCTGACGTTTTGCTGCTCCCCAGCCACTGTAATTTACACTTTCAGGTGTGTGGAAAACCTGTTTTCCCAACACACACTATGGTTTTTCCCAAAGTTTTGTACAGCATCACAGGACATATAAGCCGGCAAGAGGCGCTACAGCTTGTAATGGGGAAAAAGTATTTGATACATCTGAAAGGGCAGATATTTGCAGTGGCCAGGAGCAAAAAAGCTGTGGCGTTTCAAAACATAGGTCACTGGAAAAGTGAATATAGTCACTCTTCTTATTAGTCTTCAGGCCTAGGCTGAACATGAGGCCTCAGCTTCTCTTCAAGCTGAGATTAAGCTTCTGCCTATGTCATTCAACTGTCAAATTCCAAAGCTTTCAGTGGAAAGTGTAAAACTGTCAAAGATAATGAGAACTGCAACCCAGTCAACCAATAAACATATAATATGGATGCATATACAGTAAGGTCCATATATATTTGGACACAGGCACAATTTTAGTTTTTTCAGATGTTTACCAAGAAATATTCAAGCTATAGTTAAATAATGGATATAGGCTGAAAGTGCACACTCTCAGGTTTAATTTGAGGGTATTTACATCCAAATCGGAGGAAGGGTTTAGGAATTACAGCTCTTAAGAATAGTCATCCCCCCTTTTTTTCAAGGGACCAAAAGTAATTCGACAATTGAATTAAAAGCTGTTTTATGGCCAGGTGTGGGCTACTCCATTATTTCTTCATCAATTAAGCAGGTAAAAGATCTGGAGTTGATTCTAAGTGTGGTATTTGCATTTGGAATCTATTGCTGTAAACCTACATCATGAGTTCAAAGGAGCTGTCCATGCAAGTGAAACAGGCCATTGTAAGGCTTCAAAAATAAAACAAACCCAACAGAGAGATAGCAGCAACATTAGGTGTGGCCAAATCAACCATTTAGTACATTCTGAAGAAAGAACTCACTGGTGAGCTCAGCAACATAAAAAGGCCTGGACATCCACGGAAAACAACTGTGGTGGATGATCGCAGGATCCTCTCTATGGTAAAGAAAAACCCATTCATAACATCCAGACAAGTCAAGGACACTCTCCAGGAGGTGGGTATATCATTGTCAAAGTATGCAATCAAGAGAAGACTTCACGAGAGCAAATACAGAGGGTTCACCACAAGGAGTAAACCATTCATAAGCCTGAAGAATAGAAAAGCCAGATTAGATTTTGCCAAAATACATGTAAAAAAGCCAGACCAGTTCTGGAAAAGCATTTTTGGATGGATGAAACAAAGATTAATCTGTACCAGAATGATGGGAAGAAAAAAGTGTGGAGAAGGGTTGGAACAGCTCCAAAGCACACATCATCTGTAAAACATGGTGGAGACAGTGTGATGGCATGGGCATGCATGGCTTCCAGTGGCACTGGGTCATTGGTGTTTATTGATGATGTGACAAATGGACAATGATCCAAAACACACTGCAAAAGCAACCCAGGAGACTTTGAAGAAAAAGAAGTGGAATATTCTGCAATGGTCGAGTCAATCACCTGATCTCAAGCCAACTGAGCATGCATTTCACTTGCTGAAGGCAAAACTAAAGGCAGAAAGACCCACAAACAGAGAACAACTGAAGACAGCTGCAGTTAGAGCCTGGCAAAGCATCAGAAAGGAGGAAACCCAGTCTTTGGTAATGTCCATGGGTTCAAGACTTCAGGCAGTCATTGCCAGTAAAGGATTCTCAACACAATATTAAAAATGAGCATTTTATTTATGATTATATTAATTTGTCCAATTACATTTGAGCTCCTGAAAATGACGGGACTGTGTATAAAAATGGTTGCAGTTCCTAAAATTTGTACTTGATATTTATGTTCAACCCCTTGAATTAAAGCTGAAAGTCTGCACTTCAAATTCATTTGGATTGCTTAGTTTTAATTTTATTCTGGTGGCATACAGAGCCAAAAGTATGAAAATTGAGCCTGTGTCCAAATATATATGGACCTAACTGTAGGTTCTATTAGAGTCTGCTGAATATATTTAGGTGCTTCGTTAAATGTAACCCCAAAGGCATGGTGTTATTGGCCAAACATCTGGGCTTTCAAAGGCAGGAGATGACTCCATAATGTTGCTCCACTGACAGAACATTTGTGCTTGCATGTGAATATTGCTGGAGTTTTTTTAACACAACTGTTGATATGTGATGGATGACACACCACTGAGATACAAGTACGTAAGCCACATATGATTAACTGACTAGCAGCATAGGATCAAAACTTCTGACCTGAGGAAACTCCAGAGAAGGAAGTGGTAATGATACCTCCAGTCTAATCAATGGATCGGGGGTGCCAGAGTCACCAAACATGCTCCCAGCTCCTACTCTTTGTACTGATTGAAACACAATGACAAGGCTCAATTTCCTCAGGATATATAAAAGGATACATGAAAGCATTTTTAAGACATTTTAGTGGCATAAGAGACTACAGCAAGGCGTGTTTACATTATAATATGAACAAACTGGACATATATTGCAAAATGAGTGTATTATATTCTGGACACATATGACAACTTTGTTCAAGTTATTTTGGTAAACAAATGGATTTAGGCCACATACATACAGAGATTAACACCACCTATACAGGCGTTCAGCGTTTTTTTTATCAGCCTGAAAAAGCTACTGTATGTAAGCCTATGTGTCCATGCACAGATAGGCATTTACAGGTGTATTAGAAGAGGACTGCTTACAGGCAGAAGAAATACTAACGGTATGTTCTTGGGAGGAGCTAAAGAGCAGAAAAAAATGCATTTACACTAAAACACTACACATGCCTAAATGCGTATGCAATATGGCTTTTAGCACATTTTTTAAGTAGCATCTGGAGTTCAGAGAGGCTTTTACAGGTGCCCCGTGTACACAAGGCCTTAATAGTAAAATGTAAAAATATTACCAAAATCAAAAAAGGTTTTTGAATTGATCTTTTATCCTATTATTTTTCTAATCTGTGGTTTTAGCTGGTGAAATTTATAAAAGTATATTGCTTGGTTCTGATGGATTCATATAAATCACAATGGCGCAATTACCAGGGTATAGGGTTCATGAATTTGGATATGATTTATTTCACCATTTGGGATTATTTGTACTCAGAGCTGTAGGCATGCAAAACTCTTTCATGCAGCCAGGTCTTGATAGTAGCTCAAAGTGTAGACCCACTGGCGTCACTCATCGAGGCTGACTTCACGGGGACAATGCACACAAATTAAGTGGATGGAGGAAGTGTCAACGATAGGACAGAATACATGGAACAACACCTGCAGCCTATTGGCTGAAGCCGCTGACCAAGAAAAAGTTTCCAGCAAGGCTCTTTAACAATCAATTAACTTCTGTTGTGCAGGGATGGCCACACACTGATCGAAATTCGGCCAGTCCTGAATTGGCTGAATTTTGAGCAGCGTATAGCCAGCTTATGAAAGAATGTTCTGGTCAGAGAATAGCAATGTTTCTGCTAAGCACTAGCAATATTTAGAGCGAATTTATAAGGCATTTCCAACACATTACTGGCAGTGCTGCTGACAGTACACACTAATCAGTGCCTCTAACCAAGAAGAATACAAAAAATAAATTTCTAATGCTAATAGGCATAGATATGATCCCTCACGGATTGATTTGGACAAAGGCGGTAAGTAAAAATGTATACATTTTATTCCAACAGTTTAAAATACAATACAATATAAATCTAAACACAATCAGAAAGGAGTATATTGATTACAAACAGACATAAACATCCATAAAAAACTTGGACAGTACCCAACATGCACGTCATGGATATGCAAATTATGGTTGCCCAAGAGACCAGTCCGTTGGGGGCTAACCACACATGTTCCAAACATGGGGACCTAACATGTTTCAGACACCTCAGGGTCCTTCTTCAGAGGTAAGACAGTTCAGTTGGGTATTATTCACTATAATGTAGAAATGTGCAATAATATATACATTTACAGGTACAAATCATTATATACAAGTACTTCACAATATATTTAGGGAAAGCTTTGCAAGCATTGTACTTACAGGATAAAAAATTTCCAGGAAATTTAGTTGAAAGATAAGGGAGTCACTCTGACCGCTTGTTTCCATCAATAGTCGGGCATCAAGATGATAAACTGCCCAGCCGACAGACCCAAGATTGGTGGCCGGGAAGGCCTGTACAGGGGAAGGAGCACAACTGCTGCACACATGGATCCCCCAGCTTAGCGTATAGACAGCTTACGAAACAATGGTCAGAGCATAGCAATGTTTCTGCTAAGCACTAGCGATATTTAGTGTGAATTTATATGGCATTTCCAACTCATTACTGGCAGTGCTGCTGACAGTACACGCTAATCAGTGCCTCTAACAAAGAATAATGTGATATGAAAATATATCATCATCAGGCTGTTCCCTCTACTCCTCTGCCTGCTAACACGTTTCACTCTGGCAAGAGCTTAATCGTAGAGTCTCCTTGTTTAATCTCTTGACAGAGTGAATGTTTTAGGGTGCAGAGCAGCAGGTAAAACAGCCTCTGTACAGAATAATACCAATAAACATTCATATCATGTCTTTAAAATGGAGAGTGGCTTCTTTTTTTTGATAGGTTATGACTAAGAAAAGTGAACTATAATAAGACTGCCCCCATGTTAGTGTTAATTGTGTGGACCTGTTTTTCCCTAATCCCCATTCAAAGAATGCATTCTTTTCCTTTTTTCCCTTCTGTTATGTCATCTTCTTTTTCAGTTTCATGCAAATAATGCTTCAGTTATATTTGTTATTTCAGCTGGAACATCCATTAAAGAGTCAAAATGTTTCTCTGTTCATAATTTTGAGAAACGATTTAATTTACATTTCCTTTTTGTCTTGCCCCTGGTTGCAGATGGCTTTTGGGGCTGATCTTCATTTTTACAATTTAAGCAGTTTGCCAATGTTTTTTCTTGAAAAACTCTTCAAATTTGCCCTTCAATTCCCATGTAACCAAAAGTTGGCAATATTCCATGTCTCTCCATGGTTTCCTGAATATCTACTCCACTTGTGAAAATGCACCACTTTGCAGGTGCCCTGTGTGCAACAGTTCAGGAAGAGTTGCGACAAATTCAAATAATCGATGCGTGCATGAATCTGTTGCATGCTCTGACATTTGCCGCACTACCAAGAGACAGATATCAAAAACGAATAAGAAAAGGAACGCTTCTGGACCCCAAAAGTGACAAATATTCTCAGCAAACATCCCCATATATGCTTCCCTTCATAATACATTATTCGATGCTTATCCCATCTAATGTATACAGTGGAGTCTTTCAGAAACAATCTATAACACTTACTTTCCAAGTGAAGGAATCTGTGTTACAAACAGTTCTTTAAAAGTCTCATAGATAATTAACCTGGCTGCAATAACTGTAATATGCAACATATCTTTATCTGTGAATGTATCATAGAGTTAAGAAGTTTCATTTTACATAAATCCAAAAAAGCTTTGAAGGCTTGGACACCAGAAGTACCCAGATGGATCCACACCTGTCCAAAAATCTGAGGCTGTCACACACTTTGTACAGTCCCAGCCTCTGTCAGCTCTTCAAGACTGTCTACAGAGTAGCTACAATTCTCTTTATGAAGCCCTCTAGCTGGCCTTAAAGTAGAACTATAGGCATTTATTTTTGTCAGATTTTGTTCACATCTGTGTCCCATTGTGGAGATTTCTCTTCACGTCCCATAACCAAACAGGAAGTGACAGGAAATCCCTGTAAATTAAGGGAATTTCTTGACGACCCCCAGGTCACCAGAACTAGTGTATCCCATTGGAAGATTTCCCCTCTATTGCTTTTCTGGGGACAACCCAATATTTGGGATTTTCTTTTACTTTCACTTTCAATGATAATGGTAAACAGGACAAATAGAGAAGGTCATCCTCTTTAACAGGGGGCACAGACCGCAATAAAAACTCACAGGGGTTCTAATCCATCCACTTCAAAACAAAACAAAAAAAAAAGTTTTGTTTTTAGTTACACTTTAAGTTGATTCATTTGTGAGAGGGGGTTTATTAGTTTAACAAGGGCACATTATCTAATACAATGACATTTTATTAACAGTCTTTCTCCTCAAGTCAGCTTTGTGCATTTTAGCCAAGAATATCTCAGTTAAGACCAGCAAACCTCCTTAAAATAGATGTTAGGTAAACTCAGGTGCTTCCTATTGTTTGACGATAGACAATTGTTTCTTGATAAATAAACTTATTTTTATAGAAAAGAATTCTTAATGGAAACATCTGTTGGGAAAACAGCGCGAGTTACAATCACAGGAAATTAGAGTCTTCTAAGAAGTCTGCTGGATGTGGAGGCTTACAGGAAGTACGGCCAGCACACCCCTACGTGGTCTTTATGTTTGTTGCATTATCATTCTGCTTGATATAGGCAACCAAACTAATAATGCAGAATGAGGTTGATTTGCTAAAGCTGGAGAGTGCAAAATCTGGTACATCTCTGCAATCAGCTTCCAGGTTTTTTTGTCAAAGCTTAATTGAACAAGCGTAACAAGCTGATTGGCTACCATGCACAGCTGCAAAAGATATTGCAGTTTTAGTAAATCCACCCCTATGTGTACCTTTTCACCAGTCCTCTTTAGAATAGAAGAATAGAGGAAGGAAAGCCGACAACGGATGCACCATAGTAAGCCTATGGGAGATGTCGCTGCATAGGCATTACAGCAATCTCTCCACTTCACTGAAGCCAACTGCTGGGGAGTTTACATGACTGGACTGGAGCGCCCAGGGATTATGTAAGTATATGCATCTTTCCTCTACAACAGCGGTTCTCAACCTTGGTCCTCAAGTAGCCCCAACAGGCCATGTTTTGGGAATTTCTCTTAGCTAAAATAGCTGTCCAAAATACCAAGCCATTGACTCAATTACAAAGCCATATACAAATGCCATTGAAATTAAAATACCAAGCTATTTATTTAAAGCACCTGTGCAAGATAAAGGAAAACCTGAAAACATGGCCTGTTGGGGGTACATGAGGAATGAGGTTGAGAACCACTGCTCTACAGCAGTGGTTCCCAACCCTGTCCTCAAGTACCCCCACCAACAGGCCATGCTTTGGGAATTTCTCTTAGATAAAATAGCTGTCCAAAATACCAAGCCATAAACCGATTTAAAGCACCTGTGCAAGATAAAGGTAAACCTGCAAACATGGTCTGTCGGGGGTACTTGGACAGGGTTGAGAACCACTGCTGTAGAGGGTAGTTAGGATAGGGCTTAGAATAGGAGTGAGAGCATGCTTAAAGTAGAATTATGGGAAAAACGTTTTTTTTTTCATTTTGGATAGAGTAAGGGAGGAGTATAACTCCTGTCAGATGTTGTTTGCCATCTGTGATCCATTGCAGAGATTTTCCTCTTACTTCATGTACAATAGCCAAACAGGAAGTGAGAGGAAATCCCTGCAAATTAAGAGAATTTGTTCAGGACCTCCAGGTCACCAGAACTAGTGTCCCCACTGGAAGATTTTCCCTCTATTACTTTTCTGGGGACAACCCAAATTTTGGGATTTTCTTTTACTTTCCACATTCAACACCAATAGTAAAAATGCAAGTAGAGAGGGTGAATCTTCCTAACGGGGGCACAGAAAGCAATAAAAACAGACAATAGTGCTAATCATTCTTTACTCTATTCAACACTAAAAAAAAAAAAGTTTTGTCCTTAGTTATACTTTAAGTTAGGATTTAGGCTTTAGCTTCTATGTAGTAAGTAATCTTGATTAAAGTCTGACAAAAAATTCCAAGAGGAGAAGAAAGGTTAGCAAAAAAGTTAAGACTTTTCTCATCATGAGGCATGCTGGTTAGAGGAGGACTTACAACTGTAGGCAGCCGTATAACCCGACTGTATTTGATTTTGTGTCCCTCAATGGACGAGAAAGAAAAATCAGCTGCATCTTTCTGAACTTACAAAAAAACTCACTAAAACTCTCTTATTTAAATGTTTGGTCCGTATTTAGAGCATGCAAACATTTACTTCTATGTAAATTTTCCCCTGATTTTTAACCAACATTTTAGGGCTCATTCACACGTGTCCTCAGCCCTTTGCGTTCGCTAGAACCACACTGCTGAGCTGCATACAGGTGGCCCATAGTAAGTGAATGGGAGTGCAACAGCTGTACAGACTCACACACACAACTGCCTCTGACAGGTATGCAATGGTGCATTGGCTCAGATACAAAGCTTGTGCATCCAGGTCCATGCAACCATACCTGCACACCAGTCAAATATAGCTGGGAACCCATGTGAGCAAGCCCTAAGTGTAAAGGTGACAAAATCTCAAGATAACAATTGACAATTCTTATCTGCAATAACAATAATTTAAAATGTACACAAGCAAAGTAAAAAATTGTTTTTATTATTACCTTTAGAATACACATACAATAAAAGATTTTTTGTAAAACAATATTGATAACAGGTAGCCATATTTGTCCTAAAGAAAAGAT
Organism: Glandirana rugosa; assembly: GCA_018402905.1. NCBI lineage: Eukaryota > Metazoa > Chordata > Amphibia > Anura > Ranidae > Glandirana > Glandirana rugosa. Next base: position 369,050 of record BLSH010511794.1, on the reverse strand, counting down.
GTATGGGTTAGATCTGTTCTATAAGTTGTAAACAGGAACGCGGCTAATGTATAGCCTGTTCTTTTGTATATACGCAGAATAATTCATGTGACATAAATAAGTAAATGTTAGCCTGCTGGTTAGTCTTCACATACAAAAGAAAAAAAAAGCTAGAATTGAAATCAAGCTTGCAAGACTGAAGTAGGCAATGACAACATCCGAACAAGCATTGAAATAGAAATTGTGTTGCACTAAAGTACACTACAGCGAGGACATAAGGCCAAGAACTCTATCATTGTCAAAAAAGAGCTGCTGTCTGGGAATACGCATAATTGTTTTTGTCGTTCACCAAGCACGTGCCTTCAGCAGAGGCTGAATGTTTTTATTTCTCCTATCAATCTTTCTCCTTTAAATGTCTTCTGACAGATACAAAAAAGACACAATCCTCCTTACTGAATATAGATGAAGAGAAGCATGTTCAAAAAGGGATCAAGTACAAATAATTCTTGCTTTTTCCACGTAATAAATAGTGAGGACATGCAGTAAACTGTGAAAGAAAATAAAGACAAGCAGAGGGCAAAAGACTAGTCACCAATATTGTCTGTAGGCTCCCTGCGGCTGATTTCCTCAGGACTTACTAGACCTCATCTGTATGTGTGTGGAGGTGGCCGCCTTGGTAGAGGTAGGGCTTTGCTTCTTCATGTCAGTGCTATCCCTTGAGAACTACTGGGAGTATTAATAAAAATAAAGCAACCGGGGAGGTGTAGGAGTGATGAAACGAAGAAGGAAGGCAGTGGCACTGCAGGTCCTTGGGTGCAAATTCCTTTCCAGCAAGCCCACAGAATAATGTAAGAATAGCAGTTATTAGAAGGTACATGAATCTAAAGGAACTGCACCTTGATAAAAAGTTAGCACGAAAGGAGAGTGCCTAATAAAGTGGCCACTGAGGGTAGTTTTTTTTATTATTCTTGATTGCTTAAAGCGGAGTTCCACCCAAAAGTGCAGGTGACCCCCTGACATGCCACAATTGGCATGTCATTTTTTTTGGGGGGTACCTCATTTTCATAGGTACCCAGCTCCCACTTCCTCTCCTGGTGCCGTGGAGCTGGAAGGAAGTTCTCCCCCCTCCCTCCCTGCAATCTTCTGGGACACGTCACAGGTCCCAGAAGATTGTCCTGCTATTCACAATGTGCAGCACGGCTTGTGCAATGCGCACCCGGCTGTGAAGCCACAGCCTGGCGCTCACACTTCTGATGCCAGCACCGCAAAAAGTAGGGGGAGAGGAGTGAAGCGTCAGGGAGCCACATTGCTGGAGCGCGGGACAGGTAAGTGTCTGATTATTAAGTCAGCAGCTACACTTTTTGTAGCTGCTGACTTTTAACTGGGTGGAATTCCATTTTAGCCCTGGTTCACATAGGAGCGATTCGGGAACCAGCGCGATTATAGAGCCGGTTCCCACATTGCTCCTCTCTCGCAGTCCGTTTGCACTGCCTTCTGCGAACCGCTGGTGGGTGCCATTACAAAGTTAATGACACCCCCAGTTTTCTTCACAGATCGCAGTGCGAACTGTGCACTCGCACATGAATCGGATCGCATGGGTGAGAACATCCATGCGATGCGATTCTAGTGCGGGGGAAAAAACATGTACCTTTTTTGTCCGAGTCTAATGCAAGTTCAGCCATACAAGTGTATGGCTGAACTTGCATTGCTCAGAGATCGTGTGTGATCGGCACCCACACTCGCATCAGTCTGAACCCGGGCTGAAAGTGTTACTAAACCCACAACAGTAAAATTAGTCTGTATATGCAGCATAGCATGCTTGTTATATTTATTGTGGAACTTAAGGGGTTAATCCTCTGCACTGTGTAAAAAGTCTGTCTTATCATGTATGGACAGATCATTTCATTCCTGCACTGTCTATCTGCGAAAGAGCAGCTAACACAGACAGGGTAGCACAGCACATGCTCAGTTGTGTCTTTTATGCTGGAGAGAACATGAACTTGTTCTCAGAGCTAGCCAGGTCACATGATATTGACATCACACATGTGAGCATGTATACAGGCTGTATTGGAAATCTCTTCCTACCTGAACTCTCAGCATGAAGAAACTGTGCAGTCTATCAAGTAAATGCGGTATACAGATACTCCAAAAAGGTATATAGTGGCAGTATTTTAATGTTAAAAGCAGATTCATAAGCTGTGGGCACTGTGGGTGTGGGCAGATGAACTATTTTCATATTACTGGGTTTAGTTACACTTTAAGTTTGAGATTCAGCAGAAGGGGAGGTCATTCATCTTCCCAAACAGTAGTTTTCCTTTTTCTGCTATGTATAAAATATCTTCTTCTTACCCTGATCAGTGAGAAAATCCTCTTCTGTTTCCATATAGGTGAAATGACTGATAACAGACAGGGGTCCTATATGAGGAACTAATGTTTAATAGCTGTGTGAATAACAGGGCCTGTACGCTAAATTATATCTTAGAACGAGATGTGCCCCATCCCTGCCAGTACCTGCATAAAAAGCGTAAACCTGGGAGACTGATACTGTAGGCTTGGAGCAGCACCGATCTGTTCTGGTATTTATCAGTAGGGCCTTGTTCACGGGGATATGCTTAAACATTATATCCGTGCGAAGGGAGCGTGTTTGTCTGCACTGGATGCACAGGTTTTCCATGCATTTGTGTGCATGCAGCCCCATTTATATCTAATAGGATGCAGAGGCTGCACAGACACAGCCATTTTGACATCCATGTGGGTGCGTGCTCCTGAACTCACACTGTCTGCATTTGGGGATATGCATCCACACCCACATGGAAATCAAATTAGGAGCAGCGTTTGTGTCCAATACACATGAATGGGACATGCATCCCATACAGGTAATCACAGCGCTTTCATTCTCAGAGTAAAGAAAAACAGATATGCAACATCTGCTTTAAATATATACATTGCATATGCTACATTGTGTTGACTGTGGTAGTATTTATGCAAATAGAGCCATTTAGCTCACCAAATTTCAATGTGGCTGATGTCTCAATTACATCCCAGAGTATAAATGATTGATTATTTGCTGCAATGTGTGTAATGTGTCCATTTCAGCTGTGTTAATGATTTTCTCTGATTGCACATCTTCTGCACCAATAAATTCTGGTTAAACAGATGTTTTAAATCTGTATAGCGAGCTGTCATGCTTTAGATAGCTTTCTTTTTTTATGACAGTATTGTGTACTTTACACTGCAATGCAATGGAAAGCAATATATTGGAGACACAGAAGACACGGTATTTCCAAATGCAGACAATGTGTGTAATGTGCGAAATGTGTTTAATGTATCACTCCATAACTGGCTTGAAAGGACATTAATGTGAGCTGGTGTTATAGGAAATGTGCTTAGCAGTACATTCAGTGGTATTTCATGTTACTTTACCAAATACAGCATCGAGGTCTGCTTTTGTTCAAGAGACCACAATAAAAGAACTTGTAAGCACAGAAATATGAAAAACTGCCACGTACACATATGTCGTGGTCTACTTCCTGTATACCTGCTGATCGGCTGTGGCCAATCACAGCACAGATCTGTGTGTTTGTATACATAGGATCAGGATGGACCTTTTGTTTAGAACTGAAAGCAAAGGGAGAAACACAGCCAGATTAGTGAATACAAGCAGCGCACATACACTTGCATATGCTTGGTTAGTGTCCCTCCCAGCTAGTGTCCGTTAGTGCCAGATTGCCTGCCACACTACAAGTCGCTAATCACAGCTATTACTAGTATAGTGTCTGTATGGATCAGGAGTTTGATCACAATCAGAATTATACTAGTGCCCCCCCCCCCCCCCAACAGTATAGTGTCCCCAAAAACGCAGTGCTAGCAGGATCAGCCCCTGATCACTGCCAGCACTTATCACATGTAGCAGAATACATTTTGGCCTAAATTTATGAAGAAATTTGATTTTATTGGATATGTTTTAGAACAGAAATTAGAAAAAAAAAATTTTTCACAATTTTCTGTATTTTTTTTGCTTATGTAATAAAAAAAAAAACACTGGGGTGATCAAATCGCACCAAAAGAAAGCTCTATTAGTGGAAAGTGTTGCATAAGTTACAGTAGCACAATACTGAATGACCCTGGTCTTGAAGGGGTAAAACCTTCCATAGGTCAAATGGTTAAAAGCAACCCCTTCAGGTAAAAAAAAAAAAAGCTATCTGTGCAAAAGAAAAGTGTATAAACATTTTATAATGGAAAATTGCACGATTTTTTTTTTTATTCTATTCTCCAGCTTCTGACTGTACAGGCACCGTGAAGGCTCAACTGCCTATGTGCCTGAGCTTACAGCTGTTAACTGATACTCTGAGCTACTGGAGGAAAAAAAACGGTAAATTAACAAAGCATTTAAATTGCTTTTATGTAATGCTGACAGCACCTAGCTGGGTTACATGAAAATAATTATCAGCACTGAGCAGAGGCAAGTGAAAGGATGAGATGACACTGCATCAACAAGAGAATACAAGTAAATAAAAAAAAAATCAACCCATGAGAGGTAATGCTGCACTATTATAAAAAAACAGAGATCAACAATATTGCAGACAGCCATCAATGACAAATCAGTTATATCAGCTTCACTGTGCAACTCCCCATCAGTGGTGGAATTTTGCTAATGTGAAACCCTGAATGTACAGTGAGGGAAAAAAGTATTTGACCCCCTGATGATTTTGTACATTTGCCTACTGACAAAGAAATTATCAGTCTATAATTTTTATGGTAGGTTTATTTTAAGAGAGAGAGACAGAACAACAATAAAAATATCCAGAAAAACGCATTTCAAAAAAGTTATATTGATTTGCATTTTAACTACCTGCCGACCGCCAGACGTTCAAAGACGTCCTTGACTTTAAGTGGTGATATCTGAATGATGCTGGCACCTACATGCATCATTCAGATATGATTGTAATCTGCCGGTGATTCTTTGCCCCATAAGAATGATCATAGCGGCAGTTCAGCTGCTTGATTGTTCTTATCGGCAACAGGATGGGACGCCGCCCCCTCTGGTGCTTCTCCCGGGCAGCCCGTGCCATCGGCGGCCCGGAGAACAGATCCGTCGCCGGCGGAAGTTGAGCGTAGAGATGATGATTGATGACCAGATGGTCACCAGTCATCTTTATGTGCCTCGGAGGTCCGGGCGCGACGTATGACGTCAGGTCTGGGTCACATGATGTAAACAATGCCTGTGAACTCGGCTGAAAAGACCAAGATAGTTGCTTTTTTTTCCCCTGATCTCAGTCTTTCCAGCCTAGAAGAGAGATGTGGAGTCTTATTGACACCATATCGCTTCATAAAGAGTACCTGTCACACACTATTCCTATTACAGGGGATATTTACATTACTTGTAAAAGGAATAAAAGTGATGAAAAAAAAATTTAAAGAGAAAGTGTAAAAAAAAAAAAAAAAAAAAAAAAGGTAAAATAAAAAATGTAAAGCGCCCCATCCCCACGAGCTCACGCACCGAAGCGAACGCACGTGCAAGTCGCGCTCGCATATGTAAACTGTGTTCAAATCACACATGTGAGGTATCGCCGCATGCGTTAGAGCGAGAGCAATAATTCTAGCACTAGATCTCCTCTGTAACTCTAAACATGTAACCAGTAAAAATTTTTAAAGCGTCACCTATGGGGATTTTTAAGTACCAAAGTTTGGCGCCATTTCACGAGTGGGCGCAAATTTAAAGTGTGACATGTTGAGTATCTATTTACTCGGCGTAACATCCTCTTTCACAATATACTACTGTTTTTTTTTAATTCATGATACTTTTTTAAAAAAAAACAAAAAAAAAAAAACACGTTTGACAAAAACGGTGCAAATACCGCGTGACATAAGAAGTTGCAATGACTGCCATTTTATTCCCTAAGATCTCTGCTAATATATATATATATATATATATATATAATGTTTGGGGGTTCTGAGTAATTTTCTAGCAAAAAAAATTATGATTTTTACATGTAAGGGAGAAGTGTCAGAATTGGCCTGGTGGCGAAATGGTTAATGAGTGAAATAAGTATTTGATCCCCTATCAGCAAGATTTCTGGCTCCCAGGTGTCTTCTATACAGGTAACGAACTGAGATTAAGAGCACTCTCTTAAAGGGAGTGCTCCTAATCTCAGTTTATCTATATAAAATACACTTGTCCACAGGAGCAATCAATCAATCAATCAGATTCCAATCTTTCCACCATGGCCAAGCCCAAAGAGCTGTCCAAGGATGTCAGGGACAAGATTGTAGATCTACACAAGGCTGGAATGGGCTACAAGACCATCGCCAAGCAGCATGGTGAGAGAGTGACGACAGTTGGTGAGATTATTTGCAAATGGAAGAAACACAAATAACTGTCAATCTCCCTTGGTCTGGGGCTCCATGCAAAATCTCACCTTGTGGAGTTTCAATGATCATGAGAATGGTGAGGAATCAGCCCAGAACTAAACGGGAGAATCTTGTCAATGATCTCAAGGCAGCTGGGACCATAGTCACCTAGAAAACAATTGGTAACACACTACTTAGTGAAGTACTGAAATCCTGCACTGCAGCGCCCGCAAGGTCCCTCTGCTCAAGAAAGCACATGTACAGGCCCATCTGAAGTTTCCTAATGAACATCTGAATGATTCAGAGGAAAACTGGGTGAAAGGGTTGGTCAGATGAGACCAAAATCAAGTTCTTTGGCATCAACGCAATTCGTCGTGTTTGGAGGAGGAGTAATGCTACCTATGACCCAAAGAACACCACCCCCACCGTCAAACATGGAGATGGAAACATTATGCTTTGGGGATGTTTTACTGCTAAGGGGACAGGACATCTTCACCGCATCAAAGGGACGATGTACGGGGCCATGTACAATCAAATCTTGGGTGAGAACCTCATTCCCTCAGCCAGGGCATTGAAACTGGGTAGTGGATGGGTATTCCAGCATGACAATGATCCAAAACGCAAGGTCAAGGCAACAAAGGAGTGGCTCAATAAGATGCACATTAAGGTCCTGGAGTGGCCTAGCCAGTCTCTAGACCTTAATCCCATAGAAAATATGTGGAGGGAGCTGAAGGTTCGAGTTACCAAACGTCAGCCTCGAAACCTTAATGACTTGGAGAGGATTTCCGAAGAGGAGTGGGACAAAATCCCTCCTGAGATGTGTGCAAACCTGGTGGCTAACTACAAGAAACGTCTGACCTCTGTGATTGCCAACAAGGGTTTTGCCATCAAGTACTAAGTCATGTTTTGCGAAGGGCTCAAATACTTATTTCTCTCATTAAAATGCAAATCAATTGATAACTTTTTTGAAATGCGTTTTCATGGATATTTTGTTGTTATTCTGCCTCTCACTGTTAAAATAAGCCTACCATTAAAATTATAGACTGATCATTTCTTCGTCAGTGGGCAAACGTACAAAATCAGCAGGGGATCTAATATTTTTTCCCTTGCTGTACGCTCTGTGTGTAGCTGGTGCAGGGAAGTTCACACAGCTTTAGAAAGTTTTAAACTTGTTCTTCTAGCCCACAAATAAACAGTTCATAAACAAGTCTGATACCAAGTTTTTCAAATAGTTGAATTTTATGATCTTCCACCACTAGTAACATGTTAATGCAGGCTAGAAAACCATATGGATGTAAGAAACACCAAACCATAAAAGGTAAAGGAGGGTTTATTTATAAATATAAAACTTTTTGGCAGTTCAATTCATAGTGATTAGCATATTATGTGTACAGCTTTTACACAGGCAATTATTCAGTTAAACAGCAGAAAGAAGTACCAAATCTATGGAGAATTTAAGATTTCTGTCAGCGCCTTGATTGCTTTTGAGTTTTTAGAGTCTTCTGCTTTACCCACAAGGCCTTTGAGTCCATTTTTCACTTCAGCAGCAACTTCCTCATCTGAACTCTGAAGAAGGCTAAAGTAAGAGGAAATATGACTAGATGTAGATAAAAAAATACATCCGAATACATAGATCAAATGAACCATAAATGTATCACACTTACGAAAATAATGGAAAGCAATCAACATTATTTTGTTATACAGGAACACTGCAATTATTGTTAATCTGTATTTTTTTTATCACTGACCGGTGGTATTATTGTAATATATAAAATATATAGAATTTAAAAATTGTGCCTCCCTAATTAAATTAAGAAACAAATTCATACATTTCTCTGCCAATGAAAAAGCCTTGCCGAATTTAGTAGTGTCTATTTTACCACTTCAGTGGTCAAACTTTTATACTCCGTATGATGCAGAGAAATTTTAATATTTCAGCTATGGGCCTGGTTTGTCCAGTGATAACTTTGTCATTAGTTAGGATAACAAATACAAATAGTTTTTTTTTTTTTTTTAGAACAAGAATTTCTTTTGGTGATCTTGTCCTGCATAAATATGTCTATGCAAGCTATAGACAAAAAGATGTAAAATGCTTCTAGTACAAAGCATGTTATTTATATATGAAATAAAGACATCTCTTTCCATTTTGCATATCTTTTTAATGCAATACTAAAAATTAACAAAAGAAAAAAACAAAACAAATTAAAATATTAATGTTTACGAAAAAAATAAAAAAGGCTAAGGAATATTGGTGGGGGGAGGAATTAATTAGAATTGATTGGGGAGAACTAGCTGGAGTTAGAAAAAGCAGTGGGTGACGGGCAGGGCATGCTCCTGTGTACATTGATTATTTTTTTTAGGGGTTTATGTAGCGCGCCTGATGTCCGCAAATAGTTAAATAGGTCAATATAACTGGCAACAAATATTTTATCGCTTTTTGTTTTCCATAGGACAACCTTAAAGGGGAACTATACTGTAGATGCAGTAAGTTAATTATTCATGTCATTAGTATTGTGCAGTAACCTTCTAATCCTTCTCAGAGATTACAGGATACTCAACCCTGCATATTTTTGCTGCTTGCAAATTAGACATGCCACTGCTGGATTCAATGTTAGCACTTCCAAATTGGAAAAATTATTCCTCCAGCCAGGGCACCAAGGTGGATACCAATATATTACTTGGTTTTGTTGTACTCCAAAACAGACTTGCTATCACTAAAGCACATTGGCTAGGTCTGTCTTAAGATACCAGTCAAGATATATTGGGAACACGTACCACTTCTGTTATATTCTCTAAAGATAAACAGAGTTGAAATATTTACACTATAATTATTATATACCCTACAAATTATTTAAAATGGGCATGTCCTAAATGCCTGACCCCCACAGGAAAATGTTTTCATATGTCATGGGACTGTCCAAAAATACATACTTTTTGTTCTTAGATAACCAATTTTAATGCTTCTTTCTTGGCTGCACCTAATATCTGCAATCTTGTTTGGTGCTCGCTGGGTTATTTTGAAGATGATGACATGCTCTGGGCTAAAATACCTTCTTCACTTTAAGTTATTACTTGGAAATCCTCAGACCCTCCAGCACTCAACTGTTGGATAAGGCTAGTCAACCAAGTACTCCCAACATTACAAACTAATGAATGAGACATGTGACAGTCCAAAAAAATTAAGAAACTCTGGTCCTCCTGGCTAGACACACAAAATACTATACCTCCGGAAAAATATTTTTTAATTTAGCATTGCTCAATCTGTAAAGATTATGTATGTATGCATGCAAGGAGAAACATTGTAGACAGTAAAGACACTGTATTAGGTTTAATATAAAGCTTTTTTTTGTCTCAAATTTGGATTACATGTCAATTATTGCAATTGTTCTGGATAACAACTGTACTATATTTTATCCACCAAAGTGGATAAAGTATTTATAAATTCATGGCTTGTACAGACATGATGTCTTGACGCATAGTCCAATTTTATTCCTATCCTTTACTGAGTGGTCACATGCTGTCTTTGTTTACTGTATTGTTTATATAAAAAAAAAAAAAAAATTCACCCTTAAAAAAAAAAAGATGAAAGTATGAAGACCAGAAAAAAAAGGTAATTTTTAAAGGAAGGGCTTCTATTCAGCAAAAGTCAAAAACAACTTAAATTCAATTTACAAAAAATTCTGCTCAAACAACAGAAAGGATAGTGACTGTGCACAGGATTATTGATTTGCGGTAACCAGGAAACAAAGAACTAAATCCAATAGAGGCAAAGCTAATGACCTACTACTAAACCATATACACTGGAATAAGAGTAGGTGATTACATTGACTGAATCACTGAACAATGACCATTACACTCCTACCAGGATGTGCTTCATTACAAGTGAAGATACTGGGCTTATTAACTATCGTATCAGAGCTACAAAGGTTTCTCCTAGGAGTCAATCACCTTGTAAAAAGCCAGCCAGCCATTCTTAATGAGGATTAGAAAAAGGTGAACAGTGCAATCTAAAGAAGAGGGAATTAACAAGGCTTGTGCCCTTGTTCATGACACATGATCAAAGCTGATGTACAGGTAGAATAACCTTTATCTGGAATAGCACACAGATATCAATCTAGAAAAATGTGCATACTGTAACAACCTATGGATGTACATGCATGTGCATAAATATGAATTATAAATATACAGGTGCTGGTCATATACAGTAATTAGAATATCATAAAAAAGTTGATTTATTTCACCAATTCCATTCAAAAAGTGAAACTTGTAGATTATATTCATTCATTACACACAGACTGATATATTTCAGATGTTTATTTCTTTTAATTTTGATGATTATAACTGACAACTAAGGAAAATCCCAAATTCAGTATCTCAGAAAATTAGATTATTACTTAAGACCAATACAAAGAAAGGATTTTTAGAAATCTTGGCCAACTGAAAGGTATGAACATGAAAAGTATGAGCATGTACATCCCTCAATACTTAGTTGGGGCTCCTTTTGCCTGAATTACTGCAGCAATGCGGCGTGGCATGGAGTCGATCAGTCAGTGGCACTGCTCAGGTGTTATGAGAAGCCCAGGTTGCTCTGATAGTGGCCTTCAGCTCTTCTGCATTGTCTGGCATATCGCATCTTCCTCTTCACAATACCCCATAGATTTTCTATGGGGTTAAGGTGAGGCGAGTTTGCTGGCCAATTAAGAACAGGGATAGCATGGTCCTTAAACCAGGTACTGGTAGCTTTGGCACGGTGTGCAGGTGCCAAGTCTTGTTGGAAAATGAAATCTACATCTCCATGGTCCAAGTTGGTCAGCAGCAGGAAGCAAGAAGTGCTCTAAAACTTCCTGGTATACGGCTGCGTTGACCTTGGACCTCAGAAAACACAGTGGACCAACACCAGCAGATGACATGGCACCCCAAACCATCACGGACTGTGGAAACTTTACACTGGATCTCAAGCAACATAGATTGTGTGCCTCTCCTCTCTTCCTCCAGACTCTGGGACCCTGATTTCCAAAGGAAATGCAAAATTTAGTTTCATCAGAGAACATAACTTTGGACCACTCAGCAGCAGTCCAGTCCTTTTTGTCTTTAGCCCAGGAGAGACGCTTCTGACGCTGTCTGTTGTTCAAGAGTGGCTTGACACAAGGAATGTGACAGCTGAAACCCATGTCTTGCATACGTCTGTGTGTAGTGGCTCTTGAAGCACTGACTGCAGCTGCAGTCCACTCTTTGTGAATCTCCCCCATATTTTTGAATGGGTTTTGTTTCACAATCCTCCCCAGGGTGTGGTTATCCCTATTGCTTGTACACTTTTTTATACCACATCTTTTCCTTCCCTTCGCCTCTCTATTAATGTGCTTGGACACAGAGCTCTGTGAACAGCCAGCCTCTTTTGCAATGACCTTTTGTGTCTTGCCATCTTCATGCAAGGTGTCAATGGTCGTCTTTTGGACAACTGTCAAGTCAAGTCAGCAGTCTTCCCCATGATTGTGTAGCCTACAGAACTAGACTGAAAGACCATTTAAAGGCCTTTGCGGGTGTTTTGAGTTAATTAGCTGATCAGAGTGAGGCACCAGATGTCTTCAATATTGTACCTTTTCACAATATTCAAATTTTCTGAGATACTGAATTTGGGATTTTCCTTAGTCGTCAGTTATAATCATCAAAATTAAAAGAAATAAACATTTGAAATGTATCAGTCTGTGTGTAATGAATGAATATAATATACAAGTTTCACTTTTTGAATGGAATTAGTGAAATAAATCAACTTTTTGATGATATTCTAATTATATGACCAGCGCCTGTATAATGAGTGTGTGTGTGCATACATTCAGACACACAGACATTAACGACCACAAACACACAACTCACAAGCTGAAAACCTCCAAGAGCATCTGACAGCCTTGCTAAAAGTGTTATATACCGTATTTATCGGCTTATAACACACACTTCTTTGCCCTGAAAATAAAGGTCAAACAGTGCCTGCGTGTTATACGCCAATACATACATATATTTTTTTACCGATGGGGCGGGGATTGGGTGCCACACATGGGGGGGGGGGGGGGTGTCAGGCCTGCTGCCCCGCCTCTCCTGGTCCTGGGACAGCGCTGCCAGCATAATTAACGTTAAGAAAACATCACTGCCAGACCCTTCTCCTACACTGCTTCTCCTGTGTCTCTGTCATTGTAAATTGAAGCTTCTAAATACCTCAATAACTCAGTTGTCTGGCCGCCCCTCCCCTCCGAGCGTAGCTTTAGATTGGAGGAGAGTGGTCACGTGACGTTCGTCAGAGGAGAGTGGTCACGTTACTGGGTAACATGAAAGAACGGAGTTAATGAGTTATTTTAGAAGCTTAGATTTACAATGACGGAGACACAGGAGGAGCACTGTAGGAGAAGGGGTGGCAGTGATTTTCTCTTAACTTTAAAGTATGCTGGCAGTGCTGTCCCAGGAGACTGGGGGGGTCACCTGTGAGTGTGATACTGCGGGGGGGGGGGGGAGGGTCTGTATACTGTGCAGGAGTCTGTATACTGGGGGGGTCTGTGCACTGCGCGGGGGGGGGGTCTGTGTACTGCGCGGGGGGTCTGTGTACTGCGCAGGGGTCTGTATAAAAGATTTAAAAGTCCCTAAATCTATCCCCTATTTTGTAGACGCTATAACTTTTGCACAAATCAATCAATATACGCTTATTGCCTTTTTTTTACCAAAAATGTGTAGAAAAATACATATTGGCCTAAACTGATGGATGAATACACTTTTTTACAGTTTTTTTGGATATGTATTATAGCCGAAAATAAAATAATTTTTTTTTTCAAAATTGTTGGTCTTTTTTTGTTTATAGCACAAAAAATCAAAACTGCATAGGTGATCAAATACCACCAAAAGAAAGCTCTATTTGTGGGAAAAAAGGAACATCAATTTTGTTTTGGGTACAACATCGCATGACCAGGCAATTGTCAGTTAAAGCGATGCAGTGCCGTATCGCAAAAATGGCCTGGTCATTAAGGGGGTAAATCCTTCCAGGGCTGAAGTGATTAAAAAAATAGTTATTCGCAATTTTACCCATTCTGCATGGAACATAAATGAGAAGTCTTAACATGAACAGGTACCTACATTACACACTATATAACACTATAACACTAGAATTTTAGTCTCAGAGGCCTTGGAGCCCGCTTTTAAAGTCCCCTATTAGCTCCCTTTGAATGGAAACCATGTTTGGATGCTTAATCTGTTTGATGCATGGTTTGACAGATGTGAGTCACTATATAAATCTTTGATATATCATGCAACGATATGAACTGGTATATTTTGGAATGTTTCTGACATACTGTATCACTAATGTTAAACTTCTTTTTGAAATTTTAGATATGCGACAGTGATAACTGCAGTATTCAGAAAAGTTCTGCAAGCTTTCAATAAGATTGATATGCAGTCCTTTTATATGATTTAATGTTCAATATGTCTAGCAGTATTTGCATATATTTGGCAATAGTACCGTACACAATTTTCCTAATAGTCAGTATGATTTTTAAATCTGGCCATACAGGTTACAATCTGACTGTATACGTTCTTTTAGATATACCAACAACCATGCAAGTACAAAGACTTGCTCTACTGGATAAAAATTAAATGGAGTGCTTGGGTCCATTCACACCCAATGAGCAGTAATGCACTGCAGATGCTGCGAAAAATGTTGCCTGCATAATTTTTGGGTCATTGTGGTATGATGGGTAGACTACACATGGGTTTAATGCACTGCAGCAGACCAGGCGTGAATGGACTGTTAAGGTAGGCCCTTTAGTTTATGGTTTTGGTAGATCTAAAGAGGATTGTACAACCCATCTGTAAAGTGTATAACCAGTTTATGCATGTCCTCAGACATAATAACAAAACAGAAGCAAAGTATAAAATGTATATGAATTTGTAAACAATTGTGTTTTTCTTACCAGCAAAGTACTATGGCCCCTCTATTCACTTGTGCCCAGCTACTCAGTTTCTTGAGGCCCACACAATCTACTAACGTTCTAGCAAAGCAACCTGTGGAGGGGGAAAAAGCAGATCAGTGTTTGTGTATCTTCACTTACAGATCCTCTGATGTAGGGCATAAAATGGAAAAGTTCAAATATAATATTAGTTACTGTCTGCAGAACAAGCAGCCAATCTTGTTAAGGCCAAATAAATGCATGTGAATACTAAATCTCTAGCACAATATTAGAATGAGAATAACACACAAAAGACTACAGTGGGCAGTCTGGAGCAAAAGCAACATTCTAACATGCAATATATAGTAAGAAGCTTAACCAGACAAAAAAAAAAAAACACCTAAAAGGTATTTTTAGCATATTTTGAAACAGAGCCCTGGCTCCTTAGCGCCTTCCTGCTACCGCCCCCCAGCCCTTTAAGAGCTGTTAAATGCTGGAAGGTAGAGGCGGGCATTCAGGTCATGTGGCCCCTGCGATTGGCTGCAGAGTATGCATCAGGAGCTTTCCAGTCCCCGCAAGTGACTGTGCTGGGAGCATTCTCTCAGCACAAAAACCTGTTTACATAAAGCGGCATACATGCAGCCTCTTGGCGTTAAAGCCCACCCACATAGAGGCCGCATATATGTGTCACGTCTGTGTGAAGTGGTTAAAAGCAACTAAACAGGACTCACTGGTTCCTGTCTACTATGATATAACAAGGCTGTTTTTGCCCAGTGACTCAATAGTTAGCACTTCCACCTGACAACACAAGGGTCTTCGGTTCGAAATCCAACTACGACACTACCTGCCTGGAGTTTGCATGTTCTCCCTGTGCCTGCGTGGGTTTCCTCCATACACTCCAAGACATGCGGGCTGGGTAATTGGCTCCTGTCTAAATTGGCCCCAGTATGTATGAATATGAGTTGGGGACCTTACATTGTAAGCTCTTACGACAAGTTACGAGAAATTTCGTAACTCTAGTAACCAACTGGTTTTCAATACGAGACTAGCATGCAAAAAAACCCACAAAAACGGAGGATAATTTGTCCACTATTCTTGTTGTACGAGGCATTAAGAGGGGGGGATTTTCCTAGTTTTTCTACTCCTTAGGACCCCTGCAATCTATGGCCTTCAAAAGTACTAAGATCCTGCCCATAAACCTAGGCATGGTGGCAGAAAATGCTTCTCTAGATGGATAGGAGAAAGTGTTTGCGGCTGAATTTCCAGTGGAGCTCCCAGAGGAAAGCATGTAATCAGATGGGGCAGTTCTTCAAACCTAAGGAACTAGGACCTTGTGGAAAGATTATTGCCAAACCCTCTTCCCCCATCACACAGAGCTGTAAGTGGAGTCTGAGCTTTTGAACCCTTCTAACCCCTTGCCCCTATAATGATCTGCCATGTGTGGTGCAATATGTTCACCCAAAAGATACTTACAACCTTCACTACTATTGAGAAGGTAGAGTGAAGACATCTGAGCTATGCACTGTAGGCTACTAAACGCAGGAACTGCAATCGCTGTGCTATACTACAGGAGCAGGGATATGAGGTGCCAACTCAGAACACCAGAGGAAAACAAAATGGTGTTCGCATGCACAGTAAAGTCTCAGAAATTAAGGCCTTGCGGGCTCAGTAGTGGCTGGATGAGAGAAGACCAAAAAAAAACTGTGCCAACTTTAAAAATCAGTCAATCCCACTTCAATGACTAAAAAACAATGTTTAAAGTCTTACAACCTGTGCTCTTCTATAGACATATGGCCTCAGAGTCTCAGAGAAGAGCACAAGCCCTGTAACTTACAGGGGCACATGTCTATTGACTTGACAGGATGTATAGTTGGACCAACCCCATCCTGGCCCATGGTTATAGCCAGTATCCTGTGTACTGTACTGTATGTATAAAGTGTAACTAAAGGCAATTTTTTTTTTTTTAGTTTTGCATAGAGTGGGGAGGGATTAGAACACCTGTCAGGTTTTTCATTCCTGTTTTGGGTACGGAATAGGAAGTGAAGGGAAATCTCCCCAATGGGACAAAGATAGCAAATATAAAACTAACAGGGATTACAATCCTACCTTACTCTATCCAAAATGAGAAAAAGTTTTGCCTTTAGTTTTACTTTAAGAAACTATGATTCTGGTACAAAGCAATCTGAATTATTAACAATGGAATTAAACATTTTTTCTCCAACTTCTTTTTAAAAAAGCGACAAACAACAAAAATTAAGAAATACAAAAGAAAAAATATAATTAAATCAGCACATCTGGTGACATGATGAAGGTTCTTTGAAAGTTCTTCAAAAAAAGGTTTGCTTTTAACATTTGATTTTGAAGTAAATGAACTCTTCCAAATGCAGATCGCATTCACGGTTAGAATTTGTTTGTTCGAGAAAAATGTTGTGCTTGATTAATATGTTCCTTTCCTACTGTGTGGATTCACATTACACTTTTTACAGGACATGCAGCACCTTGTATAGTTTTCCATTCACATCAGTCTCTGCCCTCAAAAAACCCTTGCAATCTCTATCTTACATGCATACCATATACAGTATCTCACAAAAGTACACCCCTCACATTTTTGTAAATTATATATTATATCTTTTTATGTAACAACACTGAAGAAATGACACTTTGCTACAATGTAAAGTAGTGAGTGTACAGCTTGTATAACAGTGCAAATTTGCTGTCCCCTCAAAATAAATCAACACACAGCCATTAATGTCTAAACCGCTGGCAACAAAAGTGAGTACACCCCTAAGTGAAAATGTCCAACTTGGGCCCAAAATGTCAATATTTTGTCTGGCCACCATTATTTTCCAGCACTGCCTTAACCCTCTTGGGCATGGAGTTCACCAGAGCTTCACAGGTTTCCACTGGAGTATTCTTCCATTTCTCCATGATGACACCACAGAGCTGGTGGATTTTAGAGACCATGCGCTGCTCCACCTTCCATATGAGGATGCTCCACAGGGTTTAGGTCTGGAGACATGCTTGGCCAGTCCATCACCTTTACTCTCAGCTCCTTTAGCAAGGCAGTGGTCGTCCTGGAGGTGTGTATGGGATCGTTACCATGTTGGAATACTGCCCTGCGGCCCAGTCTCCGAAGGGAGGGGGATCATGCTCTGCTTCAGTATGTCACAGTACATGTTGCCATTCATGGTTCCCTCAATGAACTGTAGTTCCCCAGTGCCGGCAGCTTTAATGCAGCCCCAGACCATGACACTCCCACCACCATGGTTGACTGTAGGCAAGACACACTTGTCTTTGTACTCCTCACCTGGTCGCTGCCACACACACTTGTCACCATCAGAACCAAATACGTTTATCTTGGTCTCATCAGATCACAGGACATGGTTCCAGTAATCCATGTCCTTAGTCTGCTTGTCTTCAGCAATTTGTTTGCAGGCTTTCTTGTGCATCATCTTTAGAAGAGGCTTCCTTCTGGGGCGAAAGCCATGGAGACCAATTTGATGCAGTGTGGGGCGTATGTTCTAAGCACTGACAGACTGACCTCCCACCCCTTCAACCTTTGCAGCAAGGCTGACAGCACTAATACGTCTATTTCCCAAAGACAACCTCAAGATATGACACTGAGCACGTGCACTCAACTTCTTTGGTCGACCATGGTGAGGCCTGTTCTGAGAGGAACCTGTCCTGTTAAACCGCTGTATATTCTTGGCCACCGTGCTGCAGCTCAGTTTCAGGGTCTTGGCAGTCTTCTTATAGCCTAGGCCATCTTTATGTAGAGCAACAATTCTTTTTTTCAGATCCTCAGAGTTCTTTGCCATGAGGTGCCATGTTGAACTTACAGTGACCAGTAAGAGAGTGAGAGTGAGAACCCCTTCCTGCCCAAGACAATTTTAAGCTTTCAGCGATGTGACTCTTTGAATGACAATTGCGCAGTGATGCAACACTGTACCAAAATTAAATTTTTATATTTTTTTCCCCCACAAATAGAGCTTTCTTTTGGTGGTATTTAATCACTGCTGGGTTTTTAAATGTTTTGCTAAAAAAACAAAACATTTTGAAAAAAAAAAAAAAAAAACAGTTTTATAGTTTGTTATAAAATTTTGCAAACAGGTCATTTTTCTCCTTCATTGATGTGCGCTGATGAGGCTGCACTGATGGGCACTAAAAGGTGGTACTGATAGGTGGCACTGGAGGGCATTGATAGGTGACACTGATAATGAGGCACTGATTGGCAGCACTCATGTGCATTAACAGGTGGCACTGGTGGGCACTGATTGGCGGCACTGATATGCACTGGCAGGTGGCACTGGTGGGCACAGATGAGGCGGCGATGGCTCTCCCTGTTTGAGATTGATGTCCCTTTGACAGAGGAGAAAAAAAGCCAATTACTGATCTTCTGTTTACATCACCTGATCAGCCAATGACATTGGCTGATCCAGACCCCTTACTACGGACTGTGATCAGCAGAGTCTCATTGACTTGGTTATCACAGAGCGCAGGGGGTGCGCGGGCAGCTCTTGCACGGGAAGAAGTCTATTGACGCCCTCCCAGCAATTAAGGCCCGCGCTGTAGCTGTCTTTCAGCTATAGCACGGGCGGGAAGTGATTAAAAAAAACAAAAAAAACAGTGAACAGTGCAAAGTGCTGAAATGTGCATCACACTGCCCCTCACACAGCAGCTTACTGTAACTAAACTGACAGCAAAATGGAGCATTTAGTGTGCAGGCAGTGTGAACGAGACCTAGGTTATTATGAAATACTGCCAGATTTATAAAAAATAAACCCCCTTATCTATCAGAGGAAAGGGAGACAAATGTGATGTCTGAATTACACCGACTTTTATGCTTTTAGTCGCTATACACTCTCAGTCACTTCCTTTAGGTTTCTGACTTTTTCCTGCAAGGTGTCAGATTTAGCTACAAATTTCAAAGAAACCAGCACCTAGTGATAGGAGATAAAAGTGAAGATTAATGGAATAATAGCAACGACAATTTAGAGGCAGTCATAGATGACCTTGCCTTCTGAAAACACTAGCTGCCAGGCTGTCATGCTGACCCACTGGCCTGGAACAATCAGATAGATAAGAACCGCTGATTTTATTGACTGTCCAGATTGTGTTCCTGTAGCAGGTCTGTGGGTTTTGAAAGAAATGCCAGGTAAATAATGTATTTAGAAGGTCAGCAATAGTAACAATCTTATTTTTCTCATCACAGGCATACTTTAAGCTCAAAACTACAATTGAAAAAAAAAATATTTTTGGGCAGGTAAACAAGAATTTCATATGAATATTCTCATTTATTACTGGAGCCAGAAAGTTGTACAATGGAGTCAGTTTACCACCCCTGCTAATGCATTTCACCATTAGTGTGAAAATAGGGCTGAAGTTTGATCTGCCATTAAAAACATACAGCAGAATAAGCCCCCCCCTCTCTCTTTTTTTGCTGTTAGGGCTTGCTATTAAGTTTCAATCAGGTTAAGACAGGAAATGAGCAGCAACTGCTGAGCTTTCTTAGAAACAGTATGCTCTACAAATATTATATTATGGAAGAGAATCTATATTAAATGTCCATTTGTTAAATAATTGATAAAAAACATTTTCATTATATACAGCGGGTAAATTAAGTATTGAACATGTCACCATTTTCTAGGTAAATATATTTCTTAAGGTGCTACTGACATGAAATTTTCACCAATTGTAGATAAGAACCCATGCAATCCGTACATATAAAGAAATCAAAACAATTAAGTTCAGAAAGGTTATGTGTAATAAAATGGAATAAAACAGGGATAAGGTATTGAACATGCTAACTGAAATGTATTTAATACTTGGTACAAAATCCTTTGTTGGTAATGACAGCTTCAAGACGCCTCCTGTATGGAGAATCTAGTTACATGCATTGTTCAGGTGTGATTTTGGCCCATTCTTCCACACAATCTTCAAATCTTGAAAGTTCCATGGGTCTCTTCTATTAACTCCGATCTTTAGTCCTTTCCATAGATTTTCCATTGGATTTAAGTCAGATGATTGGCTGGGTCATTCTAGCAGCTTTATTTTATTTCTTTGAAACCAATTGAGAGTTTCCTTGGCTTTGTGTTTGGGATAATTTTCTTGCTGAAATGTCCACCCTTGTTTCATTTTCATCATCCTGGTAGATAGCAGCAGATTTTTATAAAGAATGTCTTGGTACATTTTCCATTCCTCTTTCCTTTAATGACACAAAGTTTGCCAGTACTGTATGCAGCCCAAACATGATGTTCCCACCTCCAAACTTCACTGTTGGTATGGGGGTGTTTTAGGGGTGCTGTGCAGTACCATTTGACCTCCAAACATGATGTGTATTATGGCATCCAAAGAGTTCAGTTTTGGTTTCATCTGACAAGACTATATTGCCCAAGTATATTGCCCAAGTATTTCACAGGCTTGTCTAAATGTTGTGCAGCAAACTTTAAAACGAGCTTCAACATGCTTCTTCTTCAGCAAAGGAGTCTTGAGTGGTGAGTGTATTACTTTTATTGTTTTCTTTGAAACAATTGTACCTGCTAATTCCAAGTCTTTCTGAAGCTCTCAACAAGTGGCTCTTTGAGAACTCATCTGATAATTCTTTTCACTCTGTCAGCAATCTTGCGGGGAGCACCTGGTCATGGCTGGTTTATGGTAAAATTATGTTCTTTCCACTTCCGGATTATGGCCCCAACAGTGCTCACTGGAACATTCCGACGTTTAGAAATCCTTCTGTAACCAATGCCATCACTTTGTTTTGCAACAATAATGTTGCAAAGGTCTTGAGAGAGCTCTTTGCATTTACCCATCATGAGATGTTTCTTGTGTGGTACCTTGGTAAGGAGACACCATTTCATAGGACTATCAATTGAGACTGAACTAGCTGATATTAATTTGCTCTGACAAGGGGCAGGATTGCTTTCGAATTACTGACAGATTTCAGCTGGTGTCTTGGCTTTCCATACCTTTTTGCACCTCCCTTTCTTCATGTGTTCAATACCTATTCCCTGCGTCATTCCATTATATTATTAAACTTAACTTGATTTATGAACCTATTTGATTTGTTTTCTTTTGTATGTATGGGTTGCATGGGTTGTTACCGACGTGCTGAAAATTTAATGTCAATAGCACCAATACTTATTTTACCAACTGTACCCCTGTAAACACATAAAAAGCAAATAAATCTAACCAAACCTCATTACAAATTTCCTTTAAAAACTAAAATAGGAGATCAGGAAATAGAAGACAATGTGCTCCAACTGTGAAGGCTATAGGTGTGCTGCACTTTTTTGCTCTCTTTATATTCAATATAACACATGAAAACATTCTACATGCATCATCTTACCTTCCTTACCACGTTCTTTTAAGTCTTTGTCTTGCTTTAACAACCATTTCAGCACTAGGTGACCTGCGGCGTGTTCTGCAATGTGAAGCTTTAAAGAACCAGAATGAGAAAGATCAAACTCAGTCCCCAGTGGAATACCCAGTCTACATCAAACACTGTTACCAATTTATAGTTTGGAATAAATAGCCTTACATTATGGGTCTACAGTAAAATACTCACACAATACAGTAAAAATAATCATAGTGAAAACTAAATGCATAAAAGGAAATTCACTAACACAATAAGGGTAGAGGATTAGAAGAGGAAAGAAATGTCAGAAAAGAAGCCAACTGAGCTAAAACATGAAAAGCATTCTAATCAGATGTGATGCATGATGCTGCCATAGTGAAATCTGCAGGCCATGAAACCTGTGTTTTCTGCCAACAGAATGATCTAAGTAGTAGTTCTAGAAAATCTACATCATTGTAAAGTACGATTAAAGTAAAAAAATACAAGGAAGCGCTACCTTAGTGAAATATAAGTCTGCAAAAACATTTTAGGAGTAATGGTGACACCCTCTTGTAAAATATGCCAGCATTAACCAGTGTACCCACACCTCAAAAAAATATAAATTGAGATAAATTCAGCGCAGACTTAAAAGCCTTTGTTACCCCAAAACTTCATATTCCTGCTGTACCATGAACTTGTATCAGAAAGTCTCCTGTCCTCTTTGTATTACTTCCTTTGTGTGAAATGCCTGATGTTCCTGCCAGTCCCTCTGCTTTCCTATAATAACTGACCACACTAAGCAGGAGAACACATTGTGATCAGTTCTCTAACTGTGCTGGGAACGTGTGCTCTCCTCCAATGATCAGACCTGTCCTGACACGCCCTCCGCTGCACAGCCATTAACTGGGAAGCTCAGTGTGGTGCTGCTTCTCCTCGCCCAGCTCTTATGCAGCTGAGAACAGAGGGAATGTGATCACTTATTAAAAAAAAGGTATTTATATTGCATTTTTACATCTATACAAAAATGTTTTGCCTTTCATTCCTATTTTAAATTGAATGGGTTATTTTACAAGGTGATCGTTTACAATCAAATTACATAAAATTTCATTGAATGTGTTACAAATTAAACCATAAACAGCATGTGCACACCAGATATAGAACAATAATTCCCCAATGACTTCAAATAAACAAAACTTCCTATTATAGAAACCTGTATTCTAGTCCATGCAACTACTGTGCTGCAAAACCAATACACACAATGTATTTTATTGGGATTTTAACCACTTAACAACCGCCCTATAGACAATTGACGTCTACAGGGCGGTTGCTTAATTCTGGGAGGACGTCTATTGACGTCCTCCCAGAATCGCGCTTCCCGCGCGCCCCCTGGAACATCCGTGACCGTCGGGTCCGGGGGACCCGACTGATCACGGATCGTGGTGAATGGCCGCTGTGAGCGGCCTTTCACCACGTGATCGCGCCGTCAAATGACGGCGTGATCACATGTAAACAAGCCGGCGGAAGCGCCGGCTTCTCTCTCCTCTCCGCACCGATCGGTGCAGTGTGAGAGGAGAGAGGGGGGAGAGAGGGGGGAGAGAGGAGGTGCTGCAGCGCTGTGGGCGATGTGCAATGGCCACAGCGCTGCCTAGGTGACAGATTACAACTGCCAGTGCCTACAAGGTCCCCCGCGCGCCCT
>BLSH010511794.1:334445-345128 GCA_018402905.1 Glandirana rugosa | reverse complement strand
GTTACAGACACGCTACGTTTAAGTCAGTATGTTAAACGTAGCGTAAACCTGGTTTGAGCACGTCCTGGGAAAAAAACCAGACGTGGTCTTAGTCTAGTATACCCACAAGTGTGGGTACGTTAGACTAAAGAAAGACTTAACTGTCAAGTGTGACGCTAATTGAAACATAACTGTGAGGGTTGCCAAACGTATCCCGTCACACTTGATGGACGCCCTCTGTACGCCCTTGGCATGACCTAAGCGTCCAAGGGCGGAGCGCGCTCACACTTGGATCGACAAAACCTTTCGTTTTTGACAACTTTGTGTAAAAAAAAAATGCGTTTTCATTTTCTTTCCACATTTTCCAAAAACTTGTGAAAAAAATGAACCGTTCAAAAGACTCACTATGCCTCCTAGAATATATGTTGGGGTGTTTGCTTTCCAAAACAGCTAGGTTCACACTCGCGCGAGGCGGGAACCTGCGAATCCAGTACGGTTCCCGCATGTCTCCCGCAGGTAGTTCACACTGCCCTATGCAAACCGTTGGGAGTGTCAATACAAAGTTAATCGCAGTGTGAACTGTCAATTCAGAAAGAAATCAGATTGCATGGGTGTGAACACCCATATGATCTGATTCTGGTGCAGACCAAAAAAAGGGTCCTGCACGAGTTTGGTCCAAATGCGATGCAAATTGTATGACTGAATTTGCATCGCACAGACATTGCATGTGATTTGCATCGCACTGACATCGCAGCACTGGGAACCGACCCTTAGTGTTTTTATTGAATGCTTTATTTTTAAGGATGACGCCAACGCCCCCAGGCACCTTCCGCCGAGGATCTTTGATCTCTTACATGTTGCCCTGGTAGATCTCAACCCCTGAAAGGTTGCCTACCCCTATGATAGACCAACACAAAGCAGTACATAATTGTGAAGTGGTAGGAAAAGGATAAATAGTTTTCAAATGTATTTTTACAAATAAATGTGAAAAGTGTGGCGTGCATTTGTATTTAGGCCCCCTGAGTCAATACTTTGTAGAACCACTTTTCTCTGCAATTACAGCTGCAAGTCTTTTTGGGGAGGTCTCTACCAGCTTTGTACATCTAGAGAGTGACATTTTTTGCCTATTTTTCTTTGCAAAATAGCTTAAGCTCTGCCAGAATGGATGGAGAGCGTCTGTGAACAGCAATTTTCAAGTCTTGCTACAGATTCTCAATTGCATTTAGGTCTGGACTTTGACTGGGCCATTCTAACACATGAATATGCTTTGATCTATTCTAAACCATTCTATTGTAGCTCTGGCTGTATGTTTTCGTTGTCCTGCTGGCTTAACCCAATACCAAAAGTGTAATATATTGCAGCTTACCGATTATTAGATGTGGTGGCTGCATTAATTTTCTTTTTTAGGCTTTTTTGCCACGGTTTTTCCCTGGTGATCTCGCCAGTAAAACACCTCCTGTATTATACAAACACCACTGGATGAAGGAGCAGAGGGAGCAGATTTGGACAGCAGCACTGATTTAAGTACAGTAACAGATTGAAGCTGAACTCCAGCTAATATTTTATAATCAGTTACAGCAAATGTTTTTTTTTCCCCCCTTTTGGGATATTGCTTTTACATGAAAATCATTTTAAGCACCCCTGCCATTGTTAAATGGTCTGTCTCTGCCCTGTAACTGCAAGAGAGCTTTTCTGTTAAAAACAACAGACTTGCTGTCTGGATCACCAGATAAAAAATAAAAGAAAGCCTAAAAAAGGAAACAAATGCAGCCATCACATCTAAGAATTGGTAAGCTGCAATATAATAAATGTTTGCCTTTGAGTTTAACACTGCTTTAAGCTAAATACCAAATTTGCATACATTTTAGTAAAAAATGTAGTATAAATTTCTGCTGATGTAAAACATACTTCACATCTTTTAACGGTCACTGAGTTGGCACATACTTAAAGCGGTTGTATCCCTAAAAAGTAATTTTTACCTACAGGTAAGCCTATAATAAGGCTTACCTGTAGGTAAAAAGAATATCTCCTAAACCTGTACGGTTTAGGAGATATTCTCACTGCAATCGCCGCTGACGTTAGCAGGCACATGCGCAGTGATGGCCCAGCGCATAGCGCCTGACCCTGCTGGAAGGTCCACCGTAAAGACGGGCTCCCACGCATGCGTGGGGGATGACGCGTCGCAGCTCCGGCCACTCACAGCACCAGAGCCGCGTACCTGGAAGGATCCACGGAGGGAAGATGGCAGCTCCCTCCTCGGGGACGGGGTGGACCTGTTGGAGCTTCGTTCTGAGGTAAGTACTTCATAATGAGCTAGTATGCAGTGCAAACTAGCTCATTATGCCTTTGCCTTGCAGGTGGTTTTTTATTTTTCTAGGGGATACAACCGCTTTAAGGGTCTGTGTTAACAGGCTTTTGTTCACATCAGATGGGATTTTCAAATCCCATACAAGTCTATGGAAATGCAAAACCTGCTTGAAGCAGGTGAAATGAAGGTCCAAAGGAGTTAAACTGCAGGCAAAATGCATTTGCCAGTGGGTTCTGAATGATCTTAGAAGTGTATCAAACTGAAGTCAAACTGATGCCATCGACACAAATCAGAGCACAGAAACCTGGATAAAAAAGTCCTTATTTTGCTGATCAGATAAAAACCTACACAGTGGCTATAGGCACTCTTTTGCAAACTCAATAAAACAATTAGAACTGAAACAAAGATATAAACCCATACCTCTCCATCTGTGCCACCTGGCACAAAATCTTCTGCTGCTATAGTGGCAATGGCGGACATCACAGGCTGTGGATCTCCCACTGCATACAGTAAAATATTTGTAATCATTGTGCACATAGCATTCTGTAGAACCAAGTCTTTTATGTTCTCCCCAAGATACTTTAGCAAGGGTCCAGATACAGCTTCTAGTAGTTCTCTGTGCCTCACCTCAGGATCCTTTTTGCTGTAAAGACAAAGGGACATCAGCAGTGTAACCTGACTTTAATAAAATATAGAGGACCACATGATCAGTTTTTAGAACTGGTAATGGAGAGCCCATCCCAAAGCAAACTAGTGACCTATTACCTTTTATTTTCTAATGTGCATTAAAGGTGCCATCTGGTACCTAAACGGTCACCATGAGTAACAATTTTCTTATCCTCATTTTTTAAATAAATGAACCAGTGTGTGTACATGTATGTTATTTATAAGATATCTAAGTTAAAGTGGCAGTAAATATAAAAATGTAATATACTACAGGTTTTTAATCTTTTTTTCCCCTATATTTTCACCTGATGATTCAGCTAGCAACACATTTCTCAATAAGAAAGCTGCGTACACACAGACCAAAATTCAGATCCGTTCATTAGGAACCAGACAAATTTTGATCCGAGTGTAGACAGCTCAGGAGGAAGCGCTGTACTAACAATCTGATGTTAGTACAGCACTCTCCCGTACTGTTCTATTGTGTTCTGAACAGAAGCCTTTATCGGACGGGCTGCAGTACACGGACCGAATGTCGGCTGATTTCTACTGAAACAGCTGATTCCATCTGACATTCGGCCTGTGTGTACAAGGCTTTAGACGCTGCCACCTTTGGCTGATCAGTGTATTCTGACTGGGTGGGAGCCCTGCTGTCAGAATAAAATATCACAGCGGGGGAGATCCCTGTGTGGATGCAGGAATCTGAGTTTTTTTTTTTTTTTGTTCAGCCTACTGGTGGAACAAAAAAAAAAAACCTCAATTTGTACCCAAGCTTTAGGGTGCCTTCATTCTAGATAGAGGAGCAACAGAGACACCTTTGGAGAGCAACAATGTCTAGGAGACAGTGTTGGATGCACTAGTGATTTAGATGGACTTGACTAATAAATTAAAGCTGAACTCCAGCTAACACTTCTAAAGAAGTTAAAGGAAACTGTTTTTTGGGATTGAAGTTTCACATAGCTAAATAAAAGCTGATCATTACAAGAATAACTATTGCTGGACAGCAGTTTTAAGCCCCCCAACTGCCGACCTAAACAATGACAAGCAGCCGCTCACAACTATACACAAGCCGTGGAAAACATTAAAAAGCATGACGCTTTCACTGAGTGTTACCACCACCAAACATGACTGTAGGTCTATAGTATGCACATAATTATGGCCTGGCAATTATATGGTTAAATTAGGTGATGAGGCAGCAACATATCTCCTCCCCACCACCTGTCAAAAGCCCTAGGAAAAGCGATCCACCACGGATTGTTCTTCTGAGCGCACAACCAGTGGGAATGAGCCCTAAATGAAAAAGGTATACCATTATTATTTACTTTGCATAAGCCATTTTTAGAGTTGATGATCCAAGAAAGAGAAAGATGTTAACTGCAATTGCTGTCCTCCTTAAGAAAATGAATGCTAAGTACCTGGAGAAAAGTTAGGATTTCTCATCTGCATTCTTGTTCCAAGTCAGTGACTCAAAGTACTGAAACCTCTGTATCAATGTAACATGCAGGTAAGTAGCATTTAAATGAGGGGAGTTCAGCAATGATAACATATGACACACAGGGGGTCATTTACTAGCGCAAATTAGCGGCAAAATTACAGTGATCGCAGTAAATAGCACTAAAACGGAATTCACAATAGCGCTGGAGCAGAAATACTCCCAAAATGGAATTCACAATAGCTCCCAGACAACAAATAGCACCCAAACGCTTACTCATGTTAGGACCTGGAGAATTGCACAGGGAAATCATTTTTATAGCATGATATGATCGCCTAAATGGTACTAAAATATGCTATATATTTTTTAAAGATAATCTGCTTTTAAAGTGTGTGAAAAAGTGATTTCTACACTGAAATATCTTTAAAAGTCTGAGAAGAGATAAATTCCCCATCTCTTTACAACTAGGCGACAGCACAACTGAGCTTGCTCAGACATGCAAACTACTCTCATTTTAACTCCCATGGCTTTTTTACCAAGAGCTATAGTAAATACCAAAATTAGCGATGGGTTAAAGAGCGTTTTTTTGGGAGTGAAAATGAGAGTTATGTAGCCCAATGTAAGTTTCAGCCATTGATTCTAATGGTACAATTGTAACTTCCCCAAATAAATCCTTTTCATGTTGAGGTGAAATGTATCTTTCTCTCAAAGAAATTGTCCTTGCAACCTTGTTGCTTCTTCATCATCTATTTTGTTTTTAAGAATGCTAGAATGTGTAATGTTTTGGTAAAATATTTTTTTACTCTGTCACTTTCACTTGTTGCAGTCCATCTCACAAAAATATTTACCCAAACTCACATAGGTGTCTTAACAAACCACAAACAATACCATTGCTGATGCAAATTTAAAATGAGTCACAAGTTTGTGTTTTTTATTATTTGCAAATGATCCTAATTTGAGCCCAAACAATGTGATATGTGTACTATCATCAGAAATAAAAAAGTAATTCCCAAAAAAGAGAGGGTAACATCACTATTCTACACTCTCACATCAAGAACCACCAAATATCACAGAATAAATCAAGAAGAATAACTCCTGACTAATGTAATTCCACCACCTATATGTCCAAAGAAATGTAGTACAGTCAGGTCCATAAATATTGGGACATCGACACAATTGTAATCTTTTTGGCTCTATACATCACCACAATGGATTTGAAATGAAACGAACAAGATGTGCTTTAACTGCAGACTTTCAGCTTTAATTTGAAGGTATTTACATCCAAATCAGGTGAACGGTGTAGGAATTTCAACAGTTTTTATATATGAGCCTCCCACTTTTTAAGGGACCAAAAGTAATGGGACAGATTAACAATCATAAATCAAACTTTCACTTTTTGATACTTGGTTGCAAATCCTTTGCAGTCAATTACAGCCTGAAGTCTGGAACGCATAGACATCACCAGACGCTGGGTTTCATCCCCGATTATGCACTGCCAGGCCTCTACTGCAACTGTCTTCAGTTCCTGCTTGTTCTTGGGGCATTTTCCCTTCAGTTTTGTCTTCAGCAAGTGAAATGCAAGCTCAATCAGATTCAGGTGATTGAATTGGCCATTGCATAACATTCCACTTCTTTCCCTTAAAAAACTCTTTGGTTGCTTTCGCAGTATGCTTCGGGTCATTGTCCATCTGCACTGTGAAGCGCCGTCCAATGAGTTCTGAAGCATTTGGCTGAATATGAGCAGATAATATTGTCCAAAACACTTCAGAATTCATCCTGCTGCTTTTGTCAGCAGTCACATCATCAATAAATACAAGAGAACCAGTTCCATTGGCAGTCATACATGCCCACGCCATGACACTACCACCATCATGCTTCACTGATGAGGTGGTATGCTTTGGATCATGAGCAGTTCCTTTCCTTCTTCATACACTTCTAATCCCATCACTCTGGTACAAGTTGATCTTGGTCTCATCTGTCCATAGGATGTTGTTCCAGAAGTGTGAAGGCTTTTTTAGATGTTGTTTAGCAAACTCTAATCTGGCCTTCCTGTTTTTGAGGCTCACCAATGGTTTACATCTTGTGGTGAACCCTCTGTATTCACTCTGGTGAAGTCTTCTCTTGATTGTTGACTTTGACACACATACACCTACCTCCTGGAGAGTGTTCTTGATCTGGCCAACTGTTGTGAAGGGTGTTTTCTTCACCAGGGAAAGAATTCTTCTGTCATCCACCACAGTTGCTTTCCGTGGTCTTCCGGGTCTTTTGGTTTTGCTGAGCTCACCGGTGCATTCGTTCTTTTTAAGGATGTTCCAAACAGTTGATTTGGCCACACCTAATGTTTTTGCTATCTCTCTGATGGGTTTTTTTTGTTTTTTTCAGCCCAATGATGGCTTGCTTCACAGATAGTGACAGCTCTTTGGATCTTATATTGAGAGTTGACAGCAACAGATTCCAAATGCAAATAGCACACTTGAAATGAATTCTGGACCTTTTATCTGCTCCTTGTAAATGGGATAATGAGGGAATAACACACCTGGCCATGGAACAGCAGAGCAGCCAATTGTCCCATTACTTTTGGTCCCTTAAAAAGTGGGAGGCACATATACAAACTGTTGTAATTCCTACACCGTTTACCTGATTTGGATGTAAATACCTTCAAATTAAAGCTGAAAGTCTGCAGTTAAAGCTCATCTTGTTCGTTTCATTTCAAATCCATTGTGGTGGTGTATAGAGCCAAAAAGATTAGAATTGTGTCAATGTCCCAATATTTATGGACCTGACTGTATATACGTGTAGGAGGGTTCCACATGTGGCAACACAGTGGCTCACTAGTTAGCAATTCACATGGAGGCTTCCAGATTCTGATAAGCCCCCCCACCCGCAGACCCCGACAACCACCGGCTAGGGTTCGCAGGAAGACATGGGGACAAGGTGCTTTGGGGAAAACCCTATTATCCTGTCCCGCTCGATCACATATTGGCTCTATAGTAAATGACCCCTATAGTTTAAATCATATTGGGGACGGTTTTACTTGGGACTGGTAATTCTGTGAAGCTAGTTTTATGGTTTAGAAGTCCTTGGCAATAGATCACGTCCACTATAGCTACAACACAACTTGGTCAAAAACAGACCCTCACATGAACAGTAAAACAGCGGTTGCTGATATTCCTCGGCTCACTCTGCTATCTCCTACCATCTGCACATGTAGACTGCAATTAAAGTCCAACATCAGCAATATTTTTTTTCTTTTCTTTTGCCTAGAGAAGAAAAGGTTAGAATCCATTTCAGGTTTTTTATTGTTGCCTGTGTCCCTGTTGTGGAAATTCATCCTTGTGTCTGGCAGTTGTTATTCCTCTCATATTGTATTTAAAACAAAAAAAAAAAAGGATATTTGACATACCAACTAAAATTAATTTTTTTTTTAGTGCATTGAACTTTCATTAATTCAAACTTATGGCCTTTCCACTTGTAAAAGCTTTGTGGTGTGACCTGTTCTGCTCTTTTGTCTCCCTAATACCTAGTAAGGGTTTATACTGCAACCTTGGAGAGAGAGAGAGAGAAAGAAATGCATAAAGGGACGGATAATTTAAAAATGAACTACTACAACACAATGGAGATCTACTTGCAGAAGAACAAGGAAGAACGGACAGCTACAAAGAAGTAAAATGGCTGAGGAATCTTCAGCATCAGTCATATTGAAGAATACAACAATAAGCACAAGTACATTCAAATTAAATATTAATTTTCAGATGAAAACATAGCATTAATTTGCCTATTTAGCTCAATAAAAAATAAAATAGTGTGACATTTAGTAAGCCAGCGTGGTGGGGAAGCAGCATGTGCTCAAATGATGCATTACTTATATGTGCTTTCCACTGAGAACTATCCATGTCTAAACATCAATGTGCTGTAAAGAATCAGCATCATCACTGATCTTTTTCTGTACTGATAAGTCACCACTCAGTAGTAGCTAATGTCTCTGCAATCTGCAGCATGGCACAGATTCACATAAAATTAATCAACTCAGACTGTGATATCGGTGACACATTATACAGTGACATCAACTCCTGTCTTATGAATTATATGCCAAAACATTTTGCATTTTAAAGTATCAGAGGTCTAAAAAGCAAAAAATGTTTTCTCTCTTTTGATAAATGGAAGAAGTTTATATTTACAAAATGAATGTAACGTGGTCTTAATTACAGGTAAATGCCACTAAAAGTAAAGGATTCAAGTTGATGTAATAGCAAAAGTTTTTTTTTTACCTTTATGCATTCTATGCAAAAGGTAAAAAAACCTTCTTCGTGCAGCATCCCCACCCCCAATATTAACCCTAGCCCAGATCAGTGATGTGCACAAGAGCATCGACTCTCTCAGGTCTCTCCATCCTCATTGAATGAGACACAGCATAGTCATTGGCTCCCCCTGCTGTCAATTACAGGCAGTGAGGAGGGAGCAGGGGTGGGGCCGAGCGGGGGCTAGGGAGTGAGCATGCACAAGTGACCCCATAACAAGCAGCTTGCTATGGGGCACTTGGCAAGGGAGAAGAGGCCAGGAGCGCTGGCTGTGGACCCAAGGGGAGGATCCGGGATGCTCTGTGCAAAACCACTGCACACAGCAGGTAAGTATAACATGTTTTTTTTTTTTTAATAATAGACATGAGCCTTTAATATCCCTTTCAGTATATCATAGTACAGGTGACTTGCTCAGAGCTTATGCTTCTTATCTTGGTGGCCATATCCTATTGTGTAAAATATTCTGTTTGTTCGCAACCTTGTGCTCTGAAAATACCTACTATTGATCTTGTGATAAAGAATGCACTAAATGGTCATTTGAAAGTTTTTAAAAATAAAATAAGTGGTTGCACTGCACTCTCTAACAACATTAGTTTATCCTTCAAAGTTTACCCTTTGGGATGGTCAGCGTTTTAAAAACATGTTAATGTGTGTTAGCAATATGGTTTGCACATGAGTTTTGAGGGGCATTTTATTTACTTTCAATGGGTTTAAAACACATTAAAGTGGTTGTCAACCCTGTAATCAGGCTTACCTGTAAATCTCCTAAATTTGTACGGTTTAGGAGATATACGCTATACTGGCATGTGCCGACGTCATTCGCCACATGCGCAGTGAAGAAACGGCCTCCATGCTGTTTCTTCACTGACAGCGTGCCACGATTGGTGGCTCCCACGCGCATGCGCAGGAGTGATGTCACACGACTCCGGCCAGTCACAGCACCGGAGTTTGCGGCCCCTGGAAGGAAGAGGGGCGAAGATGGACGCTCCCTGCTGTGGGGACAGCGAAATATATGTCAGATGCATTGGTGTGTTTGCCTTATAGGAAATGATTGGGTTAACAGAATAAAAGGTGTGTGCACAGGCGTAAAGGCGCAGGGCAGGGCTCTTCACACCTAGGTGCGCACTTGTGCACGCTGTGTTGCCTTTTGATTTTAGAGGTGCTCTATGGGTCAGATGTTGCAATATGTGCATGATATTACTATGCATAGGAAAAAAAAAAAACAAAAGACACTTCAAGGACCCATTAATATTTAATATGCATGCTAAAAAGATGTTACACATGTTAACCTTACCTGTGTGTGTTACAATCTCCTTGTTTGAGCACTTCAATTATCTCCGGTAGAAAATGTGACGTATTTCGTCTGCACAGCAAATAGAGCAGCACTTTTCTTCCATACTTGTCATTGATTATGTTGGGCAAAACACTGACCAGTTCCTGTGTAATTACAAAACATTTTAAGCAAAACACTACATTCACAATATACTTCCTTTAAACTTTCCATGTTAATATACAGTATCTCACAAAAGTGAGTACACCCCTCACATTTTTGTAAAGATTTTATTCTATCTTTTCATGTGACAACACTGAAGAAATGACACGTTGCTACAATGTAAAGTAGTGAGTGTATAGCTTGTATAACAGTGTAAATTTGCTGTCCCCTCAAAATAACTCAACACACAGCCATTAATGTCTAAACCGCTGCAAAAGTGAGTACATCCCTAAGTGAAAATGTCCAAATTGGGACCAATTAGCCATTTTCCCTCCCCGGTGTCATGTGATTCGTTAGTGTTACAAGGTCTCGGGTATGTTTTCTATCTTATTTTAGAAATGTTTTTACACTCCCCACATGAGTGAAAACACTCTATGACATATAATTGTACCTTTCAAATTTCCTTCATATAACACTTACATCACAAAACGAATTTTACAAAACATTAATGTGTCCTTGACCAGTCACAAAACGGGTTGTATTAGTTACTGTTCATACCTTCTTTTCACGA
>BLSH010511794.1:295922-326759 GCA_018402905.1 Glandirana rugosa | reverse complement strand
GGCTAACGCCACATTTTGCAATACATTACATGTCACAGCTATTTTAGGGTGTAAAATGTTGCTTAACAACACAACCCCCATGACAGAGTGCGCAGTAGTTCTCCCCGCAGCTGTTGTCACGTTTGAAATCAGTGTGACTGTGCAGAGCTACGCCTGTACACCCATGTCATTCATTCACAGTCCTGTGAATGAATGGACTACAAGTCTAACCTGCCGCCATGGAAGATGGATTTGTAGTTCTCAATGAAACACAAGTTTAGTGATCACCACAGTCGTACCCCACTGACACTTTCTTTATCTCTCTAATTGAAAGCATGTACCTCTAAAGGTACAAAAGCTTAAGTGGTTCTAAAGACTGAAGGATTTTTACCCTGACGCATTCTTTGTATTAGGGCCCTTTCACATGGGCTGTCCAATCCGGTCAGCCTGTCAGTTTTTCAGGCAGACCTGATGGGACCCTCCAGTCTGCCCACATCCGCCGCTATCTGATCCTGTGCGCACCATCCAGAAAATGGATGGTGGTCCTATTTCCCATCCGTCTGGGGGATCGGATGAAAACGGACATGTAGTCCGTTTTCATTAAATTTCCCTATAGAGAAGAGCGGGACTGTATTTGCTCTGCACAGTGAGCGGAGACAGACCTGTCATTTGCCAGCTCAGCAGGGACCAGCGGAGCGATCCCCTGCTGAGCAAGGGGAGTCAGCCAAACGGAGGCACCCATGTGAAAGGGACTTTAAGGTTAAAAAAAAACCAAAAAAAAACCTGAGTGCTGCACCCTCAGCCCTCCCTTATACTTACCTGAGCCCAATCTCAATCCAGCAAAGTGCACGAGAGCAGTGGCACTCTACCTCCTGATAGGCTCAAAGACAGCAGCAGGAGGAGGAAACGGGGCCGAACTAAGCCATGCTGTGTGTCTATAAACATACAGAGTGGGCTCTGGAGCAGCTGCTATGGTGGGAATATGTGGAGGAGCCGTCAGTGCCGGGGAGAGGACCCAAGAAGAGGAGGGCTGCTCTGTACAAATCAATTTTCCAATCCATTTAAGGATAAACTGCTTTTTGAAGATTTTGAAAATTTCATGTTGTGAAAATCTGAAACCTTTGTAGGCAGAAATAAGAAAACTGCCGGAAAAACAATTGTTTTTCAGAAGTCCTTCACAGGGAACCCCATGAATCTCAGCCATTATTCTTCATAGAGACACAGACAGGAAAAAAAAATATTGAGCAGTGTGTGGCGGGGTAGGATTAGAACCCCTGATTTAAAATCACTTTCTGTCTAGCTGACAATTCAGTGATGTAAACGCTTTATCACATTCATGGATGCCTTCTTTCTGAACCCTGCTTTAAAAAACCCACAATATAAGGAAAGCCTTGATATTCCTTCTTGGGTTATATTTTAATTTTCTAAAGTCAGTATTAGAAAAAAATATTTGGGAGGGCTCAGAGCTGCTCTGGAGGTTTATTTATTTCAAGTACTTATATAGTGCGTCAATTTATGCAGCACTTAACATATACATTGTACATTCACATCAGTCCCTACCCTCAAGGAGCTTACAATCTAAGGTCCCTAAACTCACATTCATACATACAGATACTAGGGCCAATTTAGAAAGGAGCCAATTAACCTACCAGCATGTCTTTGGCGTGTGGGAGGAAACCAGAGTACCCGGAGGAAACTCATGCAGGCACAGGGAGAATATGCAAACTCCAGACAGGTAGTGTTGCGTTCGTGCTCTGTCTTTACACAAAGAATATGCTGTTTGCCTAGGTTCACATGTTTTGTCATCTAGGAAGAAAGTTTTACTTTACATTTAAAAAAAATAAGACTTTTGAATAACGTGCTGATGACAATGTACTGACTCAGAAAAAGCAGATTTTCCTAACCTCACCGAGGCCCTGCGATCCTCAATCGTTACCACTGGCCCATCTTCACTGATCAGACCGTGCATACTTTTGCTAATCCTTCTACAAACTGCACCTCTTCAATCAGCCCCACTCAGCATCTCACACTCTGCTCCAGGGCTGAATCACCTTCTGGCTTTGCCATCAGAATAGAATCCCCCTCACTCTCCACTACTCCTGCAATGTCCATACACTGCTCACCTGGTCCCTCTCCATATTACTCCTCTATTCTAAGTTCCCTCTCCCAAACAAAAAAGTTTTGGCATAAGGCTTGAGTACACATAACATGAAAATGGTTCACAGGTCTGTTATAGGCAATATTACATTAAAGTGGGTTTAAACCCAAAAGCAAACATTATATTGCAGCTTACCAATTTTTAGATGTGGTGGCTGCGTTTTTAAAAAAAAAAATGTATTAGGCTTCCTCTCCCTTATTTTTACCTGGTGATTTGCCCAGTAAATCTGCTGTTTTTCAAAAGAACAAGCTCTATAGAAGATGTAGCAGTTAGAGGGCTGAGGCAAACCATTTACCACTGACAGTGCTGCTTACAATGATTAGCTTTTATTTATGTAAAACCTTTATCCCAAACGGAAAAAAACTGCTCTAACTGCTTATAAAGTATTAGCTGGAGTTTGGCTTTAATTTGTTAGTACATTAAAACCTTCTAATACATCTAACACCCCCCCCCCCCCCATATTAACAATGCTGCTGTCCAAAGTTGCCCTCGAACTTCATCCAGAGTGGGAGCACTCTAATACAGAATGTGTGTTATTGGCCAGATCACCAGGGGAAAAAAGCCAAAAAAAAAGAAAAGAAAGCCACCACATCTGATTGGTAAGCTGCAATATATTGCAATTTGAATTTAAAGTAGCATGCTTGGAATGTAAAGGCTGTGAATTATGGTGTCAGACCACTAGAAAATTGGTTTGATTCTTGTATTTTCTAGCAGGGCAGGGTGTTTTTATCCTTGCATTAACACTTATCAGTGTACAAATGGTCTCATTTTTAATACTGTATACGCAGCCTGGCTGCAATGCAGTAATAAATAAGAGTTTAACCACTGCAGCTCCAGAAGATTTACCCCCCTCATGACCAGGCCACTTTTTGCGATACGGCACTGCGTTATTTTAACTGATAATTGCGGAGTCATGTGATGTCGTTCCCAAATAAAATGTATGTCCTTTTTTTCCCCACAAATAGAGCTTTTTTTTGGTGATATTTGATCACCTCTGCGGTTTTTATTTTTTGTGCTATAAGCAAAAACAGACCGACAAATTAAAAAAAAAACAAAAAAAAAACAATATTTTTTACTTTCTGCTATAAAACATATCCAAAAAACAAAATCTAATTTCTTTATCAGTTTAGGCCTATATGTATTCTGCTACATATTTTTTGTAAAAAAATTCCAATAAGCGTTTATTGATAGGTTTGTGCAAAAGTTATAGCATCTACAAACTATGGGATATTTTTATTTCTTTTTTTAGTAATGGCGATGATC
The DNA here is from genome assembly GCA_018402905.1 of Glandirana rugosa. NCBI lineage: Eukaryota > Metazoa > Chordata > Amphibia > Anura > Ranidae > Glandirana > Glandirana rugosa. The sequence continues at coordinate 323,359 of BLSH010511794.1, read as the reverse complement.
AGTGACTTATAGTGGGACTGCGATATTGCGGCGGACACTGACACTTTTTGGGGACCGGTGACACTAATACAATGATCAGTGCTAAAAATATGCACTGTCACTGTACTGATGACACTGGCTGGGAAGGCGTTAACATCAGGGGTGATCAAAGTGTTAAATGTGTTCCTAGGCTGTGCTTTACTAAACTATGGGAGGTGCTTGTACTAGGTGAAAGCAGAGATCCATGTTCCTGCTTATCAGGAACACAGGATAAAAGTCTTCCACGCCTTGTTTACAGAGGCAGATTGCCGTTCTGCCTGTGTAACGAATAATCGGTGGACATTGAGTATGCGGTACCCGCAGATCGGCTGCACGCCCCCAACCCAGTAGTGCTGGATCATGTACTAGGTATGTGATCCAGCGCAGGAGAGCAGAATACAGCAGTTGACTGGGCTTTAGAGCAACAGCTAAAACCTGTCTTTGTAGCTTTGAAGAGAGTAGAAAAGGCTTGCAAACCTCTGCTTCTCCTGTGTTCGGTATCCCTGCTGGGGAGATTTAACCCTCTATTAGCCCTGGTGATGAATGTCATAAAGAAAGAAAGTATAGTAGATACATGAGAGAATCTTCCACTATCAAATATTCTGGAAACTACGATCTAAAATGGGAATTCCCCTCACTTTGGAGTATTTTCTCTCACTTCTTGGTGATCTCTCCAGAGGGACACCATTGGGAAATAATTACAAGACAGCACAGTTTTAACCCTTCCCTACTCTATCAAAATCAAGGTTGTAAAGCATAGATTCCTTATTTTGTGAGGAGACAGGAGGTGTCTGAAACGTGTCAATTAAGTATTTATTCGTCCTGAAAAGGTTGCACACAATAGTACTTGTGTTCATGATTGTTATAAGTCTAAACAGATTAGGTGTTTTCAGTTATTTTTTATATAAGTGTTTTATTGAACTCTGGATGGACTTTTTATAAACCATATCACATTGTAAAATTTTCTGGGAACAAAAGTGGGGTCCAAGGTGACGTGGTAGCTGGCAGCAGTTGATCTGAATGGGCATGCCAACAAAGGGGTTTTCAGGGTCTGACCAAAAGCCTGGACCTGTATGGCACCATGTGGCTGACTACATGCATTGTACCAAATGTCGAATTTAGAGCACCCAAGTAGGTTCCAATGCCTCAAACATTACAGCTGTCCCAACATCGCGGGGTCCAGGTACGGCTCCCAAAGTTTTAACAAGTTTGCACTGCTCCGGATGATTGTGGTTTGATTGTGGAGTTGATTGCAGAATCCAAAAATAAAATAAACTAGTTAAGAGAATGGTGATTTCTCCATAAGGGTGATGAGGTTCATCACCTGAGGACACTAGCAAAACACATGGGGTTAGAGGTGGATACAAAGGGGGCATGTTTCTCAATGCTTTGCCAGTATCCAATCACTTGAACGTGCCAATCTATAACAAAGGGTCTATGAATATCAAGCCATGTCCTGTACAATTAAGATAGTATTTTACGTTACTCAGGTCACACTTCATTACACCTCCCTATTAGTCTTGTGTAACCATATTATTGCTGGTAGCAAAAAAGGAAAAAAATAGAAAATAATCATGTCAAATGCCTGAAGCATGTAAATAGATTTTGTCTGAAGTCTGTTGATATATTCATCAAAGAGCATACAAGTAAAATGTCACAAAGCATCTGCATTTGATTAACAATGCCGAGTGCTCTCTTGACATATCGTTTCAGCTTTACAGCACATATGATTAGGGGCCACAGCCTCAAATGTTCTTTGAACTTCCTCTGATCTTTTCCAGCTACAACACAAGAAATATTGGCAGGAATCTAATGAAATGTTTAATATGTGTATACATTTACATATATATTGGTTGCAATTTAAACTATTTTATACATATATCTGAAGAACCCAAACCATTTATTGGCACTGTTTAGTTACAGAACTGTTGATAGAGCAATGAGTCAAGGCCTTGTCTTAAGCCTCGTACACACGGGAAGACGATCGTACGTACGATCGTCGCAAATCGTATGTTGGCTAATGTAAATTGCATACTGACTGCACTACACGATTGTACGAGCACAGAAAGAACGTTCAGGTGCATGTAATTAGCATCCGGCCGTTCCTGACTTCTGAGCATGCGTGCTTTGCACAATACAACTTGTACCAAACTGCTCTGTACACACGATACAACGGTCGTATGAGCGCTTGTTGGTACGACCATGTTTTCTAGTTTGCTCATACAACTCCCTTGTACGACCGTCGTATGTTCGGCTGTTCTAATCGCGCATACGAACGACCGATATCGCACACAACGGTCGTTAGTACGACCTGTTGTATACGATCGTCGTCCCGTGTGTACGAGGCTTTAGGCTACTTTCACACTGTAGCCGCGGCCAAACCCTGCCTAGTTTTATCAGAGTTTTACCGGCAATATGGCTCCGCTATTCAGTCGAGAGCGTGGTGCTTTTAACCCCCCACAAGGGGTTAAAAGTGCAGGCTCTCCGTGCTTTCAAAGCGACGTGCAGCCCCATCGGAAGTGCTTGCCATTCATTTCAAAGACAGGGGTGGTAGAGGAGCGGTATATACACAGGCGCTATTTTTAGCTAAATAGCGCCTGTAAAGCACCTCAGTTTGAAAGTAGCCTAAAGTATTTGTAATATGGAATGTGGAACTAGCAATAAAAATATTAGGGGAGGCAGAAACTGAAAACATTTGGGACTTGTATGCAACTTAGCATAGAACCTGTAAGGTCCGGTAAAACTTGCTCTTTCATGCTTTGCTCTGAAATTTGTACACACATTATCAACTCAGTAATATGCTTATATAGTTGACTTAATGTGGTTGTAAACTTCAGGCATTAACAAGAACATGAACAAAGCATATCCCTCTATAGTGTGTACTTGTCTCACTTAAGAGCATTAAGTGTAATTTCTGTCTAATTTCTATCAGAATGAATCACTTCTGACAAGTTTTCCTGACACCAAGAGAAAAAAGGTGACAGGAGAAGGAGCTCCAGCTGACTGACAGCCTCAACTTCCCATGTGAAGGAGTGTGTGTCTCTTCTCTCCAATCAACCTCACTGAGCTCTGCAGAGTGTAATTTTATCTCTCTGAAAAAGTGCAGAATTTAAACAGCTTGTCTGACAGACTGTAGGGAGGGAAGGCGGTCAATCACCGGCTGCTGGAGTTACCTCCCCTATCACCTTTTTTCTCTTGGTGTCAGGAAAACTTGTCAGAAGTGACTCATGCTGATAGCAGAAGAATGAGGTAGCAGATAGAAATGACCCTTCATGATCTGGATTGAGACAAGTACACACTATAGAGGGGATATGCTTGTTTAGATTTCATGTCCGAGTTTTAAACTACTTTAATGCACCTAGTGCACCATTCCCAAGCTCTGACTTTAGGGTCCTTTCACAAGAGTGGAGCCCGTTTTGACGGGCTCCGCTTCTCTGCGGGAAACCATCCGTTGATCCCCACTGTGCCGGTGGATGACAGGACAGTCTCTGCACTCCGTGCAGAAACGGACCTGTCAGAGCTCCGCTCTCCTCTATGGAGGATCAGATGAACACGGACCATCTGTCCGTGTTTATCCAATTCGATAGATGGATGGAAAATAGGGTTTCCATCCGTCTGTGTTTAGCTGATTGGAGCGGATTGGATGTCAGCGGACATGTCACCACTGACATCCGTCGCGCTATAAAGGACAATGGAGCTTCCGTTTAGGTCTGCCTGAAAAACTGACAGGCGGACCTAAACGGTCCGCTCGTGTGAAAGGACCCTTAACCTCTAAAAAAACAATGAGGAAAAAAATAAGATTGTCTGCGTTCCAAAAAGGGTCTTCCTACTGTCCTGATCTTTTTATTTTAACAGAGATTTTTTTTTTCAAAAGCGTTGGTCTTTTTTCCTTTTTATAGCAGAGACAAACTAAATTCCACCAAAAGAAAAGCTCTAGCTGTCTCAGAAAACATATACAATTATACGGGTGCAGTGCTGCATGAGCGAGTAATGATCAATCAAACTATTAAAGCACGGAAAACTGAAAAAGTACCTGGTAATGATGGGGAATTACAATCTGGCACTCAAGTGGTTAAAGTGGGTCAAATACAGATTAAATTCTGAATGATCTCAGAAACATCTCAAACCTTATACTGAGGAAAATACAGGCCTATATATTTTCCTGTTCAGCAGCAGTTTGCACTCTAGCAGAGCCCCCAGAGCTGATCCCATCCCACAATGTTAGGGGGGAGTAAAAGAATGTGCTCTCCATTGGCGACTCTCAATGACCGTTATGTGGATGTCATGTTCCTGGGTTTGAACCTGGGTTCTTCCGGCTCTGTGCTGTGGTCCTGTTCACTCTGCCACTGGGAAATCCGCCTCTCGGAAGCTTACACTCTGCTTCGTACATCTAACTACACCTGCCTTCTAGCTGCAGTCAATCCAAAATGAACCCAGCTTAAATTGCAGTACTTCCTCTGTACTGGTCCCATTTGTTGGATGTTTGCCTGGGTGTGTGATATACTGCTGATCTCCTGAACTTTGACCTCTGCCCGTTTTCTAGATAACTCTCTCTGCCTGACAAATCTACATTACTCAGCCAGTCTGTGTATGACCCTGCCTGCCTCTGACCACGCTTCTGGATTCTGACTCTGTACCTTACTGTCAAGATTTGTTGCTGACCCGGGATGCCTGACTTTGCTGAACGCCTGATCCCCCAGCCAAAGCTCTGCTCTGGACCTAACCTTTTACAGATACCTTACAGTAGACCCTTAGGCAGGACCCTGCGTCCTGCAGGGACTAGGGGTCAGCAGGAAAAACCAGAGCAGCAAGCAAAGGGACACGCTATTTAACATACCATTGCAAAGATGGCTTTCCTCATTAGATCCTTCCTTTCTCCCCCTTTTTTCCTCCCCTTCCCTCTCTGTGTGGGAGAATCTTAATGCCGTTAAGGGCAGTGATAGAACTATTAGGTAACTGTTTAAAATGTGATCACTGATAATATGTTATTTTCTAGATGGCATTATTATATAAAGTCTATATCGGTAGCTACTTACGAAGAGGACAATATCTAAGAAACGTGTTGAGCTATAAAGACTATTATATGCAAATTCACTGCAGTACTAATGATGTTTCTCTTTTAAAGCATGCCGTGTCTTAAAAGTCCCACGTCAATACCACAGTGTAATTTCGATGTCAGTCTTGCAAAGATGTGAATGGGCACTGAATGTAAATATGGGCTGAAAATAAAGACTAACAAAACTGCAAAAGAAGGGTTGAGAGGTGTTGCGTGCTGTCCACGTTTTAGGTCTGCAATTAGTTATACAACTCCACAGAAATATATAGCCAGTAACTGTCAGTAAATGTACCATAATACTCTATGAGATGTAAATAAAGCATATTGTAACTCTGCTACTACTCTTACTAATTAAGATAGTTAAGGGTTTATTATGGACAATTAGTTGTTTGCTGTACCATCTGGCAAGTTATAATTATGCCAGACATTCCTGTGCCAAAATAAACACATTTTCATAAAACATTGCTTGTTTAGAGCTTAGCATGTTTTATATCCTTTTATCTTGTTGAAAATTCAAATAAATATTCTGGTCTGAAACTAATTGCTATCTAATCCAAGGCTTCCATTACAGAAATCCTCACCTACTAATATTTGGGGAAATTATAGAGTGCACACAAAGCATTGCAGGACTGGAAGGTAAATCAAATAAGAGTGGAATACATTTTATTTTAAGACTGCTTCTTCCATGTGAGATTTCTTCGACAAAGGTGTTTTTTCCCCCCTCTAAACAGAGTTTAACCACTTGCTGCCCGGCCACCGTCAAATGACAGTAAGGAGGTGTGGCTTTCGTTCTGGGAAGACGTCATATGACGTTGTCCCAGAACGCGCGCACAGATGGCGGCTGTTACCAATCACAGCCGGTCACATGTAAACACAGATATGCAGATACAGCTCTCATTGCCTCACACTGACAGACTGTGTGGCGAGGGGAGCCAATCAGTGGCATCTCCTCGCAGAAGGCATCTAGGCATGTAATCACAGCACTGATCATCAGTGCCCTGATTACAATTTGCGCGACCAGTGCCAGCAATCAGTGCCCACAATTGCCAATAATCAGTGCCCATTAGTGATGCCAGTCAGTGCTGGCTATTAGTGCCGCCTATCAGTGCTGCCCATCAATGCCCATCACTGCTGTCCATCAATGCCTATCAGTGCCCACCAGTGCCACAACAAAACCATAAAATTGGGGACCCTGCAGCTCAATTTTCTGCCTGAAGGACCTTATGCTGGAAGCTGGCATCAAATGAGCCCTGAACATCCACCTGGTGGAAAATGTGTGAACAGAAGACCAGGTGTCAGCCTTGCAAATCTCAGAAACAGTTGCCTAATGCCAAAAAAAATCCAAGCACTCACCAACCTGGTAGAGAGTGTTTTGATAGAAAAAGTCCTGTTCTTAAGACCGTAAGCTTGTATTATATTCTGTCTAAGACACCAAGAAACTGCAAAGCTGGTTCCCCTTTCTGTGGACCAGCAGAAATGGCAAAAAGGGGCTTAGTTTTTCTAATGGAAGCTGTGGCAAAAAGGTAAACTTGCACAACATGGACCACATTTAGGCAATGAAGGGAAATTTCCTTTGGATGAACTGGAGCCAGATAAAGTGACGGAAGAAATGGTTAAAGTGAAAGGCTATAACCATCTTAGGAAGAACAAAGTTTCAAGGCCTCAACATTACCTAATCCTTGTGTAGAACCAGATAGGTTCTTTAAAGCAGGGGTCATCAACCTTGGTGCCGTGGCCCACTGCCAAGCTTTGGGCTCCCTGCAGTCGGGCCACGGCAGGCTGGCTCATGAGAGAGACGGGTGGGCTGGTGAGCAGAGATGACACATCTCTCTGCATCACCGCTCCTCCAACTTCCGCCCTCACAGCGCAGTACTTCAGCGGGGAACGGGAAGCAGAGAGATGACATCATCTCTCACTGCCTGCACTGCGGGACTCTTCAATGTTTGGAGGTGCGGCAGGGAGCAGAGGGAGAACATCTCGCATGACTATTACCGCTCTCCTGCCCTTAACACTGCCATCCTCATCTGGTGGCACTGGCAGGCAAGTGGCATCCTCATCTAGTGGCACTGGCAGGCAATGGCAAGTGGCATCCTCCTATAGTGGCAGGCAGCATGGCAAGTGACATCCTCATCTGGTGGCAGGCAGAGTGGCCAGTGACATCCTCATCTGTGGGCAGGCAGCGTGGCAAGTGGCATCCTCATCTAGTGGCAGGCAGTGTGGCAAGTGAGATCCTCATCTGGTGGCAGGCAGCGTGGCAAGTGAGATGCTCACCTGGTGGCAGGCAGCGTGGCAAGTGGCTTCCTCATCTGGTGGCAGGCAATGGCAAGTGGCATCCTCATCTAGTGGCAGGCAGAGTGGCAAGTGGCATCCTCATCTGGTGGCAGGCAATGGCAAGTAGCATCCTCCTCTGGTGGCAAGCAATGGCAAGTGACATCCTCATCTGGTGGCAGGAAGAATGGCAAGTGACATCATCTGGTGGCAGGCAGCGTGGCAAGTGACATCCTCATCTTGTGGCTGGCAATGGAAAGTGGCATCTTCATCTGGTGGTAGGCAATGGCAAGTGGCATCTTCATCTGGTGGCAGGCAGCATAGAAAGTGGCATCCTCATCTGGTGGCAGGCAATGGCAAGTGGCACCCTCATCTGGTGGCAGGCAATGGCAAGTGACAATCCACATCTGGTGGCAGGCAGCGTGGCAAGTGACAATCCACATCTGGTGGCAGGCAATGGCAAGTGACATATCCACATCTGGTGGCAGGCAGCGTGGCAAGTGACATATCCACATCTGGTGGCAGGCAGCGTGGCAAGTGACAATCCACATCTGGTGGCAGGTAATGGCAAGTGACATATCCACATCTGGTGGTAGGCAGCATGGCAATCCTCATCTGGTGGCAGTCTGAATGGCAAGTGACAATCTGCATCTGGTGGTAGGCGGAATGGCCAGTGACACACTCGGGGCTCCCACTGATTCTGCATTATGGTGAGTTGAACTATTTAATTTTATATTACAATGTAATAATAGAAATAATGTGATTCAATCATCTTGACACCATAACAACCATGGTGCCGTGATAACTGAAGCGACAACAGCAGCCATTGCCCCGACAAATTGCCCGCGAAAAATCGAATACCCCCCCGCGCGTTCCCCCCTTGGGCCTCAGCTCAATTTTCTTCCACGCTGCCGGTCCCCAGGGCCAAAAAGGTTGGGGATCACTGCTTTAAAGGACAAGGCTGCCAGCTCAAATACACGCCACATAGGGCATCTAAGCTGGCAGCCATGTAAAGACTCTGGCAACAAGGAACGCAACCATGTGAGTAATCATGGAAAGGGGAACATCAATGATAGATCCAAGAGATGGTCTTTGAAGTGCCCTAACAACCATGTTGAAATCACACCAAGTCACTGGGAAAAACAGATAATACAACGTATTGAGAACTTTGGGACTTTCTATATATGTTTATTTGTGCATGCACCAATATGTTTGCTGATTGGAACAGTTTTCTTTCACGATCGGTGTCCAGCCTTGAGACACTTGTGAGCACAGAGCTCTATTTATTTATGCTCCACTAAAGTTTTATTTGTCCCATTTGCTGTTTACCTTGCACATAAGGACTGCAAAGTGGTTATATATTTCTTGTCTAATATTTGTTTGCACTGTATGACACACAGATTAACTATTTTAATTTATTATTGTTGGTTCACAACACTATGATAGCGCTACACTACCTTTCATTCATTACCACTTAAATAGTCACGGATAACTATAAAGTGTGAGCTGCTGTCACACACATCCCAATTAATACACACAGTGGAAGCGCGAGAGTAACACATCACATTACTATAGCCGCAGGAATATGTCAGCATGACATCCTGTATTCTGACCATGCTTGGATGGAGCTGATACCATACTCTGTGTGGTAAGAATTAAACAGCAAGGGGATATCTCTGGAAGGAACTGGCACTATCACTTTGTATTTTACAGCAAACGGTTGTTAATTTATGGAGTAAGAAACTTTCATGGATTGGAATAAATGTAACAAGTCAAACATTGATGCCTGTGTAATTTTGCACAGGTTTTAGCTCTGTGTTGTATATAGGAGTTTGCTATAGAAGGGCACTACTATTCATATGAGATATTAATGATAACAGGCAAACAGTGACCTCACATTCATAGAAATAAGGCAAAAAATAAGAAAATGACCATTATGAAAAACGGATTAAAACAGCCATTTATTTTAATGTGATTTTTCAGTGCCCCTCTAGGAGAATATGGATGAATTCCAAAAGAAAAAAAAAAGGCAAAACAAAAAAACAAAAACAAAAGGCGTCTGAAAACAAGCACACATCCAAGACACAAAAGGCCCACAAATGTCTTTTTGGCATAGTGTATTGTTCCAGGGTATAATTCCAAAACCAAAGGCCTGATAGATTTATCTGGTGCAACAGATTCTCGAGCAATTGAGATGCAATGGGCTGGATTACTATCCCACTAAACTGCCAGGATTTGTTCCATAAAAAAAGCAGAACAAGGGGTTTATTCACCACAATGAGCCAAAGAATCTCACAGGATGGGTGCTTTTGTAGAAATTCAGCTGTCACATAGGCAGACGCCATCGACGTGACAAAGCGCATGCAATGCATGGTGTACACATTCAAGTAATTTGAAGTTAGGCACTTCCACTATGAAACAAATGCAGCAAGAGCACCCACTAACAATTACCCTTTACATATAAATGGTACATAACAGTCTGCCAATCATAGCATTAGATAGAAAAATAAACTGTTCAATAGAATATTCTTACATAACACTTGACAATCTCCATAAAAATTGTTTTACAAACAGAAAGCTGCTCCCTTGTGGCCATAAATCTGCTTCATTACATAGAGTAAAAAAAAAAAATCTTTGAATATTGACAAATTGTTAACACATACTCAGTTGTTCAGCACAATTCAGCATAAGCATGCCCCCTGCTTCCTATAAACCAGAGATATACTCAAATCTCACCACAACTATAGGCACTTTTTCTTTTCTGATTTATTTATTTTTTCATCATCATCATTTTTCTTTAGAAGCTCTGTTTTTTTCTGATAGAGTAGGGAAGGGTTAAATCCTCTCTCGGGTTTTTACAGCTACCCAGGTCTTTGTTAGAGAGATATACCCTTCACCAGACAGGAAGTAAGGCCAAATCTAACAGTTAGCGCCTAAAATGTGTAAGCCAAGTTGTGTTTTTGGTTAACTGATCTTTAACCACCTCAATACTGGGCACTTTCAACCCCTTCCTGCCAGGCCATTTTTTGGCTTTCAGCGCTGTTGCACTTTGAATGACTATTGCGCGGTCATGCAACAGTGTACCCAAATTCATTTTTTATCTTTTTCTTCCCACAAATAGAGCTTTCTTTTGGTGGTATTTAATCACTGCTGGGATTTACAAAAAAAAAAAAAAAAAAGGGACCAAAAATTTTGAAAAAATAATATTTTTTCTCATATTCTGTCATTAAATTCTGTAGATAGGTAATTTTTCTCCTTCACTGATGTGCGCTGATGAGGCTGCACTGATGAGGCGACATTTATGGGCACAAATTAGGGGACACTGATGAGGAGGCACTAATATGCCACACTGATGGGCACTTATAAATGGCACTGGTGAGCACTGATAGGCAGTAGTGGTAGGCAGCACTGGTGGGCACCAATAGGTGGCACGGATAGGCAGCAGTGATGGCTGACGCTGGTGGGTACTGATGGGCGGCATTGACTGGCATCACTTATGGGTACTGCTAGGGCTTTGCTGTAATCAGGGCACTGATGATCAGTGCCCTGATTACATGCCCAGGTCCTCTATGAAGGGGAGATGCCGCTGATCGGCACTCCTCGTCCACACACGGTCAGTGTGAGACGAGGAGAGCCGATTACCGGCACTTCCTTGTTTACGTGTGACTGGCTGTGATTAGACACAGCCGATCAAATGTCTAAAGAGCCGCGGCTCTTCACACAGATCGGGGTCGACGACGTGGCCACGATTGCCACGCTGCGCACTCCTGCGGGCCTGTAATAGCGCATGTTTTGGGGGACGTCATTTGACGTCTTCCCAGAACGAGAGCCACACCATCCGTCCGTCATTTGACGATGGGCGGGCGGCAAGCTGTTAATTAAAGTTCAACTCCATGCACAAACATTGTTTACATATATTTCTTCAACAATATACAAATTCACTTTGTGTGTGCCAAATGTTTTTGCAACCACATATACCACCTTGCTTGCAAAAAGTAGCAGTGACATCAGTGTTTGCACATAGCGTGTACAAAGTTCAGAACTGTGGGAGGATCCCACCAGGCTCCACCCACTACAAGCTTTCAGTAGAAAACTACAGGAGGAGGCGCATAAAAGACCAGTCAGCTGCAAAAGCAGAGAGAGCAGCAGTGACTGGTCTTCAATACAGGAAGCTCCTTTCAAAGAACAAGTGTTTCACACTGGATTGCTGCACAGGTCTGGAAGATATGCACAAAGCACACAAAGACTCAAATAAGAATACACACACCTCTTGTATTTTGACAACGAATTATCCCAGAGTTCAGCTTTAACCGCTTCCCGACCACATGCCGCATATTTACTGCTACAGTGTGGCGCTGTCTCGTGAATCGCCGTGTATATAAGCAGCGATTTGCGCGTGCGCAGCTCTCGTGCCCGCCGCACTCTGCAGGAGTGTGCCCGCGGCTCGGGCAGACCCGATGTCCACCAGCGAGCCGCAATGACCTGCCAGAGAGAAAGAACGGGGAACCGCCGATGTAAACACGGCGGTTCCCCACTCTGTCAGTGGGCATGTAAGAGATCTACTGATCCCTGTCGCTGAGATCAGTTAGATCTCTTATGCCCATGGAAGCCCAGCCCCTTCACAGTTAGAACACGTCTAGGGAACACAGTTAACCCCTATATCTCCCCCTGCAGGTTAACCCCTTCACTGCCAATGACATTTATACAGTAATCAGTGGATATTTAAATTTCTGATCGCTGTTAAATGTCATTGGTCCCAAAAAAGTGTCAAAAATGTCCGCCCCAAAATCAAAGTCCCGATAAAGATAGCAGATCACCGCCATTACCAGTAAAAAAAAAAAAAAAAATTGTAAAAACTCCAGAAATTAATTTTCATGGTTTGTAAACGTGGCAACTTTTGCACAAACAAATTAATAAACGCTGATTGCGATTTTTTTTACCAAAAATATGAGGAAGAATATAAATCGGCCAAAACCGATGAATAAATTTGCTTTTTTTGTATATTTTTTTTTTGGAATTGTATTTTAGCAAAAAGTAGGAAATATGTTTGTTTTTTTTCCCAAAATTGTCGCTCTTTTTTTTTTTATAGAGGTGATCAGAAATGACGCAGAGGTGATCAAATACCACTAAAAGAAAGCTCTATTTGAGGGAAAAAAGGGACGCAAATTTTGTTTGGGCACAGCGTTGCACGACCGCTCAATTGTCTCAATAAAGCGACGCAGTGCCGAATCGGAAAAGGTGCTCTGGTCCTACAGTGGAAAATCCTTCCGGGGGTGAAGTGGTTAAATAAACCTGTTCAAAAAAATCTGAGGAGGTATGAAAAGCTGTTTTATCTTTAATATTTTTCTAGATGTTTATTTGCACTTTTGATATAGCATATTTAGAACATTAAAAAATGGAAGGCAGACTATTATTAGGTGGCAAGAATCTATCATTCAGAAACTGCATCAATAACTGGCAAAAACACATATGTACCAGATGACAACTTCCAACACACTTGTAAATGACAGGTTAATACTCACAGTAATGATTAACTGCTTCACAAGCTTGGTATCATCAATACAGTCAAACATTGCCAGCAAGACCAGATGAGAAAATTCTCCCTGGAAAACAAAACAAAATACAAACGTTATAGAATACAGTATCTCACAAAAGAGAGTACACCCCTCACATTTTTGTAAATATTTTATTCTATCTTTTCATGTGACAACTCTGAAGAAATTACACTTTGCTACTATGTAAAGTAGTGAGTGTACAGCTTGTATAACAGTGTAAATTTGCTGTCCCCCTCAAAATAACTCAACACACAGCCATTAATGTCTAAACCGCTGGCAATAAAAAAAATAGTTAGTACACCCCTAAGTGAAAATGTCCAAATTGGCCCCAAAGTGTCAATAGTTTGTGTGGCCACCATTATTTCCCACCAGTGCCTTAACCCTCTTGGGCATGGAGTTCACCAGAGCTTCACTGGTCATCACTGGAGTCCTCTTCCACTCCTCCATAACGACATCACAGAGCTGGTGGATGTTAGAGACCTTGCACTCCTCCACATTCCGTTTGAGGATGCGCCACAGATTCTCAATAGGGTTTAGGTCTGGAGAAATGCTTGGCCAGTCCATCACCTTTACCCTCAGCTTCTTTAGCAAGACAGGGGTCGTCTTGGAGGTGTGTTTTGGGGTTATGTTGGAATACTGCCTGCGGCCCAGTATCCAAAAGATGGGGATCATGCTCTGCTTCAGTACGTCACAGTACATGTTGGTATTCATGGTTCACTCAATGAACTGTAGCTTCCCAGTACCGGCAACACTCATGCAGCCCCAGACCATGACATTCCCACCACAATGCTTGACGGTAGGCAAGACATACTTGTGTCTTTGTACTCCTCACCTGGTTGCTGCCACACATGCTTGACACCATCTGAACCAAAATAAGTTGATCTTAGTCTCATTAGACCGCAGGACATGGTTCCAGTAATCCCTGTCCTTAGTCTGCTTGTCTTCAGCAAACTGTTTGTGGGCCAATTTGATGCAATGTGCAGCGTATGGTCTGAGAACTGACAGGCTGAACCCCCACCACTTCAACCTCTGCAGCAATTCTGGCAGCACTCATACATCTATTTCCCAAAGACAACCTCTGGATATGATGCTGAGCACGTGCACTCAACTACTTTGGTCGACCATGGCGAGGCCTGTTTTGAGTGAAACCTGTCCTGTTAAACCGCTGTATGGTCTTGGCCACCATGCTGAAGCTCAGTTTCAGGGTCTTGGCAATCTTCTTCTAGCCTATCCCATCTTTATGTAGAGCAACAATTAATTTTTTCAGATACTCAAAGAGTTCTTTCCAGGAGGTGCCATGTTGCACTTCCAGTGACCAGTATGAGAGAGTGAGAGTGATAACACCAAATTTAACACACCTGCTGCCCATTCACACCTGAGACCTTGTAACACTAACGAGTCACATGACACATGGTGGGAGGGAAAATGGCTGATTTGGCCCAATTTGTACATGTTCACTTAGGGGTGTACTCACGTTTGTTGCCAGCGGTTTAGACATTAATGGCTGTGTTGAGTTATTTTGAGGGGACAGCAAATTTACACTGTTATACAAGCTGTACACTCACTACTTTACATTGTTGCAAAGTGTCATTTCTTCAGTGTTGACACATAAAAGATATAATAAAATACCGGTATTTACAAAAATGTGAGGGGTGTACTCATTTTTGTGAGATACTGAGATTGCTTAAAATACATAGTATATTGATCTATCAAACTATATATGCTTGCGTAATGATGGGTCTCTGCAATTCTAGCGATTTATGAAAAATTGAAAACTGACAACCAGCAGCAAAATCTGTAATTATTAACTTGCCTATTTACAGAAGCATCTGTAACTGCATAAAAAGCCAGCAGATATGACCAAATGCCATCCTTACAGGACATAATATATACAACAAAAAAAAGACAGAAAACAGTGGTTATTAAAGGGCAATTTCACCTTTACACGTTTATCAAAAGGTTCCCCAAGCACCACATTGTCCCAAACATTTAAAAATCCTTTTCAGCTGCTGACACCACTCTCCTCCCCAGTCTATCTTGCAGATGGCAAGATGCGCCCAGTGCCAGATGTGTAGCCCCCGAACTCTTGGCCTTCCTCCCTCTAATGCACAGCAGTATGCTTGCTTTCACAGCTCAATGTTTTTACAAGAGTTAAGGAGGGAGGACTGCACATGCGCGAGTGGGGAGGGAGGCTGGAAGTGCTACTTTGTGGATTTACAAGGGTACTGCATCTGGCACTGGGCGAGTCCTGGCATTTGCAGAACGGATTGAGGAGCAAAAAGCAGCTGAGGATGTGGGCATTTGTTTGAGGAATGGAGCACAGTATTGTAATATATTGGGGACACTGTGATACATGGGGTCCTTTCTGGGAAGCTTATGGTGAGGTGAACTTTCCCTTTAAATATCACCATGAGAAAGCTCTGTTCGTCTAAACAAATGAAAAAATTGGATAACATTTTTAATGGGTTCAGTACTGCATGAGACAGTAATTTTCAATCAAAATATCAAAGCACTGGAAATGGAAAAATGGCCTGGTATTGAAGTAGTAATACAGGCTGGTACTCAAGTGGTTAGGTAATATTTTCAGAACCGCAGAGTGTATTTTAACCTATTGGGGTCCCTTGACTTCATAGTCAATTTTGTTCAAAAAGTGAACTTAGCCTTTAAACACTCAACATCTCATGACTTACCACTGGTTCAGGGTACTGTGGCTCCGCGAGCCGCATTTTGCACAGACACAGCAGCCTATTCATTTGAATGGGCTGCTGTGCATCTGCAAACGCAGGTAAAGGTCCCTGCATCTTTTTCAAAATTGCAGCCTGCATGAAACTGAAAGTGCAGTGCAGTTTCCGAGGCAGGAAGCAGCTGGGGCAATTTCCAGATTAAGATTAACCACTTCCGTACCGCCGGGCGTCATATGACGTCCTTGGGTTTGAGTGGAGATATCTGAATGGTGCCTGCAGCTACAGGCACCATTCAGATACCATTTTTAGCAGCGGATTTGCCGCAAGATCACTTTTATCGGCGACGGGAGAGGCGCCCCCCCGCCACTTTCCCATCATCTCCGCCACTTACCGGACCGCCGGCGGAGATGATTGGGTCCGTTCCCCCCCTGCACTGGAAGCCGAGCGAGCGGAAGATGCCGCCAACTCGGCTCCATAACATTGCAGGGCGACGTCACTTCCGCCCAACGGTCTTAAAGGGCCCATTTTTTTTTTGAACTGTCATTTTTTTTGCATTTAACTGTAAATATGAGATCTAAGGTCTTTTTGACCCCATATCTCATATTTAGGAGGTCCTGGCATGCTTTTTTCTATTACAAGGAATATTTACATTTCTTGTAATTGGAATATAAGTGATCAAATTTTTTTAATTTTTTTTAAAGAACGGTGTAAAATTAAAAAATAAAAAGTAAAATAAATAAGAAAAAAAAATGTAAAGCGCCCCATCCTTGTGAGCTCGCACGCAGAAGTGAACGCATACGCAAGTCGCGCCTGCATATGAAAACGGTGTTCAAACCACACATTTGAGGTATCGCCGCGATCGTTAGAGCGAGAGCAATAATTTTAGCACTAGAGGTCCTCTGTCACTCAAAACTGGTAACCTGTAGAAATTTTTAAACGTCGCCAATGGAGATTTTTAGGTTGCAAAGTTTGTCGCCATTCTGCGAGCAGGCGCAATTTCAAAGTATGACATGTTGGGTATCAAAATCAGTTCTAACATCCATCCGCACATCCCTCTGCTTTCTGGGCCCCACTGTGCGCCCCTTTTCCCCACAGCTTGACTGGCTTCCCTCCTCTCCTGCTGGAAGCTGCTGCAGTCACACAAGGGGATGGTTCAGCATGGGAAGCAAAGGAGGGGGGCCGGAAATATGTGATATAATAATGATTTTAGTGTATTTTTAGCAAAAATATAATTTGATTATTTTCTGGGGGGTGGGAAGGAGAGAGCGGGGCCCTATCAGTTAGGCAGTATGGGGCCGCATCATTTCTAACAGCAGCCCTGGGAGGCAAGCTTGTAGCAGCTGGTTCTCCCGGCTGAGCATTGCCACACCGAGTGTGAATGCTCTGCAATAGTACTCAGAGGAAGCCTGCACGCTGCCCCACGTGACTCTTCAGTCGCTATAGAGACATGTAGAACACCCAGATTATCATGTTCTCCTCCCCCCTGCTGCCCTGCCTGATCACGGTCTCATCTAGCAGGGAGGAGGTGTAGACTGTGTTCTCTCTGCAGTGCAGCTCCTGTGTTCCGTACATACAGATGCCAGTGACAGGCTTGTACTAGAAAGCTGCACAGGCAGTGAGGAGAAGCTGAAGATGGAGAGAGAAGACAGCCTGCACCTCCTCCCTGCTAGATGAGACCGTGATCAGGCGGGGCAGCAGGGGGGAGGAGAACATGATAATCTGGGTGTTCTACATGTCTCTATAGCGACTGAAGAGTCACGTGGGGCAGCGTGCAGGCTTCCTCTGAGTACTATTGCAGAGCATTCACACTCGGTGTGGCAACGCTCAGCCGGGAGAACCAGCTGCTACAAGCTTGCCCCCCAGGGCTGCTGTTAGAAATTATGTGGCCCCATACTGCCTACCTGACAGGGCCCCGCTCTCTCCTTCCCACCCCCCAGAAAATAATCCCTCCCAGGTCTCACCTCTTCTCCTGGTCACTTCAGCCCTTCACTGTGCAAGCTGTGTTTTCTTTCCCTACCTGCCAAAACAAAACTCCAGAATACTTTGAAAGCATCGGATTCCTTTCTAATATTTTGTGAGACTTTCAGCAAATATATCACAGCATAAAAAAGCCTTTTACAAGACATTTTCGATCTCTTTGTGGGAAAAAATGGCTCTTTTGCTGATCCAGTGGTTTTAATGCTTTCTGAGTCACTGATCTGCCAAAAGTAAGCAGATCAGGAGTTGTGACTTCTCTTGCTGCATAGTTTTTTTTTCAAGGCACTGACTGCAATAACGGAAGTCAGAGACAGCTCTGCAAAGATAGTCTACATGTTTCTCCAATCATAACAGGGTTCCTTTGAGAATTGCATTTGCTGTCACCACACTGCTAGCACAGCAGTAAATCCAGATGTGATCCTGAGCAAAATGCAGTGGGAAGGGCAAGCTGTGCACTTAAGACTTGCCCAATTCATGCCACATGCATTTCCTTAAAATCTGCTGCATTTTCCAGATCAGGAAGAATGCACGGATGTCTAAAATCTACTTCAAAAGAACCTAATACCAATGCAATACACCAAATGGGAAGTACACATTTATTTGGGGACGGGGGGGGATTCTTCTCTCCCCTCACCTTCCTACCCTCCAGTCTATAATGGGGTGGAGATCTGCACCGTGGGGGAATATGGGCTTGGAGAGGGGATTTGCACTGGGAGTAGTGGGCAATTTCTGTTTGTATACTGTACAGTAGACTGTGCATTACACACTCCTGACCCTTGAATTCAGTGTGTTATTCACTCCTGCACTCTGTGCATTACTTACTCCTGGACCCTGCACCCTCTGTGTTATCCACTCCTGAGCTTTGCACTTTTTGCGTTGTGCACTCCTGAGCAGGGCACTCTGTTACACACCGCCGAGCATGGCACACTGTGCCTTACACACCCCTGAACAATCTGAGTTATGCACCACTGGGTGCTGCCCTCTCTGCGCTATGCACTCCTGACCTCTTTACTCTGTGCTTTTCACACTCCTGAAGCCTGCACTATAGACGCTATGTTGTATATTTCATACTTCTGACTATGACACTCTATATGCTGGGCTATATATAACACACTCCTAACCACTGCACTCTAAGTGCATTATATGCTTCTGAAGTTCTTATTTTTGTAGACTGTGTAGAAAAGCATACATAATGAAACAGTGTCATCCTTGGGTGCCAGATACACTAAGTACACTGCAGGCTGTCACTAGCCATTTTGCCCAGTTCATAGCCTCTGCTGAAAGGCACTTTTGATGTCCTGGCTATAAAGAAAGATGGCCATCTCAGAGAAATGAGCCAAGCTGAAAAGGTGGGCAGGAAAGGGCCCACTACAGAACATGTGAAAGGATCCTGCTGCAGGACCACAATAAATGGGCCCAGCAGTGGGATTAAAGGGCCCCAGGATCAGTGCGAAGGGCCCTGGAACTAGAGGAAAGGGCCCCTGGGACAGATGGAAAGGGGGGTCCTTCATGGTTTCCCGAAAGTTCTAGTTACACATCTAATACAAGCATCTTGTGGTGTCTGCTCTTAGACAGGACTGATACATTTTAAGGGGCTTTGTGGGAAAAAAAAAATCTCACGTGATATACTGTATTGTAGGTGCAATGTTGCGGCATTTTTCCATTTTATCATCAAAATGGGATTTGTAAACATACTAAAAAGTTTTCAGATCCCGTGGCTGTTGAGTCGAAAACTAGGAAATATACAGATTGGTATGCTAAGCAGCATTTGCTACAGGAGGTAAAAAGGTGAGAACATCAGGACAACCAATTGCAAAGGAGGAAAAATCAAATCGTTCTCAAACACAACACACTTCCCATTGCTCTGTGATCTAGATGTCTCCTGCAATATACCATATACCAGGGCTTGACAAATTTGCTTTGAATCTAGGAGCCAGCTAAAAATGTTAGGAGCCAGTTTTTTTAGCGTAGTGTTGGGTTGTCAGTGCCCGGGGTAAGGCAAATAATTTGCGCCCCCCCCAACCCTAACTTACTCACAGCAGAGCAGCCAGTAAATAACTCCAATGTAACACAGTTACATCAGGGTTATAGGCTGGCCAGAAAGAGCGACACTAAAAATCTGTTATAGGGGAAACGCCTTATTATGCCTAATGCATTGTGACTGTGGCATGTAAAACACCCTTATCTGCTGCCTAATGGTTGCTTAAGGGAGGCCATTGGTGGGTGGCAGAAACATGTCTCTACTGCACATTTTTACCACCCAACTGCACATCTAAATGAAGCCTTAGTGACACTTTAAATAAAATACAAAAAAAGGTGAAAAGTATTCCAGTGCTGCAGGTCTTCTGCTGCCTCTTTGCAGCCACTTCCTGCTTACATGTGTGTCCCTAGTGGTGACTATTTATTGCTCTGGTGGGTTTCTGGTGACCATAGAATACTGGAGCCCAGCTGCACAAAGAGTGGTTATTGTTGATGGTACACAGGGCTTCATCACAATTTTGTTGCTTAGAATAAAGGTCATGTTTCTCACGGTAGAACATCTTTCATATTATACAAAAAAAAATGGGCTAACTTTACTATTTAGTTTTTTTTTTAATTCATTAAAGTGTATTTTTTTCCAAAAAATTGCGTTTGAAAGACAGCTGCACAAATACCATGTGACATAAAATATTACAACAACCGCCATTTTATTGTCTAGGGTCACTGCTAAAAAATAATATATAATGTTTGGGGGTTCTAAGTCATTTTCTAACAGAAAATACTGGATCTTTACTTGTAAGCCACAAATGTGAGAAAAGATTTAGTCTTTAAATGGTTAAACTTTCCTCATACAGCCCGGAGATAATTGCATTGAAAGAAAAAAAGATACATTGTTGTTCGTTTTTTCTTCCTAACTAAAAACAAATAGGCAGTCAGCCAAGTTTAACAGCTGTTAGATTAATCAGAGAACGACTCTCACTGATTCTGACATGCTGTTTTAACATAATGAGAGAGGGCACGGCTGTCACTTGCCAGGACGCAATTTCTGGTCGCCATGGCGCCCGGGGATTGTCGAGGCCTGCCATATACACATCAGTGCATCTATAAGTGTAAATACATTTCAGCAACTTGCGACAGCTGTATCACTAAAGCCCTGTACACACAGGCTGAATGTCGTGAGACATCGGCCGGTGCAATAAAAAAGGCAGACGTTTGGCACGTGTGTATGTCAGTCGGTCCAACAGATGCCGGCCACTTGGTCTTTAATACAGCACGATCGTTAGTACAGCTGGGTTGAATGAAAGAAAACGGTTAGTGTGTGCAAGGCTTTACGGTTCAGAATCATAAACCTGTAACTAAGCAGAGTGAAAGAGGCAACCATTTATATCGCACAGGAAGGGTTCAGAACTGCAGTTTAGCAAAAGCCAGCAAACTATTCAATTACTCAGGATCAGTTGACACTTATACAGTATATTGCTTGAGGACAACTTCTTTAACAACTTACTGTGGCCACTTTTTCAACATATGTCTTCATGGTTTTTGTAAATACTTTTCTGTCCTGCAGATAATGAAACAAAAAAAAACATGAATGACTAGAAAATCCAAGATAAAAAAGAAAAGCAGATGATTACAGTCTCCAGTATTAAAGGCTTCCCCCAAAACAAAAAGTCAGGACTAGGTTTGTTAGTTTATGACACTAAACTGGAACGATTCATCTGTTGCCCCTTCACCTTCAGCCAAGGTACTAAAGCTGTATTAAACCCAAAAACAAAAACGTATTACATCACAGCCCACCAATTCTCAGATGTGGTGGTTGCATTCATTTTTTCTAGACTTTTTTCCACCTGGTGATCTAGCCAGTATTCGGTTATATTATAATCTGTTATTTTTCAACTTATTTTAGCAGAACAAGCTGTCCAGAAAAAGTAGCAATTAGAGAGTAGAGTCAAACCAACACTGACAGGGGTGCTTTAAATTATCAGCTTTTATTTATGTAAAACCCTTATCACAAAAGGATAAAAAAAACTATCAATAACTGCTTATAAAGTGTTAGCTTCAATTTTTTTTAAATTAAGTCTTTGTTTGAGTCTTTTGACTACATTTTTCAACAACCAGAAAAAAAATGGGTGCAAAAATGGATTGAAACTGATCCGAATTGAACTAAAGTAAGCAGAACTAAAGTAGGGTAAATGCACACGGTACTGATGTATAAATAGCACAGTGTTTCCCAACCCAGTCCTCAAGGCACACCAACAGGTCATGTCTTCAGGATTTCCATTATTTTGCACAGGTGATTTGATCAGTTTCACTGCCTTAGTAATTACCACAGCTGTTTCATCTGAGGGAAATCCTGAAAACATGACCTGTTGGTGTGCCTTGAGGACTGGGTTGGGAAACACTGAAATAGCAGATACTTCAGGAATAAAAAAAACGCAAGGAAGAGCTTTATAGCAAATTCTTCTAGCTGTTTTTTAACCGGGGGAGTGTGGCGTACATGCATACTGACTGGGCAACACAGATTATTATTTTTAATTTTTTTAATGGATCTATTGTTTTCTTTGTGCCCCAATCACACTGTGGTGAAGTGAGCTGCGATACAATGCAGGCATGCTGCATCTTATTGCAGCACACTGGATGGCGCTGCATAGCCTGGCACAGCAGCGCCGAGTATCGCTTTGTGTACTTCAAATAAAGTTGAGGGAAAAAAAGGGGGGTACTGTGTGATGCACTGAAACGCCCATCACACCACCCCCTCACTGTGGTGCACTGTAGCTGAAACAAACAGCTGCTCTCACACTAAACCGCTTTGGTTTAGTGAACTGGCAGTGTGAAAGGGCTGTAAAGTTGGATTTCGGGGACAAAAACTTACTTAAATGTAATCTTTAGGGCCCTTTCACAAAGGTGTTCAGTCCTAGATCCACCTGTCAGTTTTTCAGACAGACCCAGACTGAACAACATTGTAAGTCTGTGGGTGGGTGGATGTAAACTGATGATCATCCGTTTACATTCGCCTACATTCGTGTCCATTCAGGTCAGTTTTTTTTTTTAAAGGGCCCTTTCACATGGGCATTCTCCAATCAGGCTAGTTTTTCAGGCGGAACTGATCGGAAGGTGATACGGACAGGTGGATGTAAATGGACTCCAAAAGTGTCCATTTACAACCACCTACCTCCAGGTCCATCCAGGTCCCACAAAAAAATAAATAAAAAACTGTTCTCTTCAGTTTTTGCAGACCAGATCAGAGGTGTCAAGGAAGTAGGCCTTAGATATCAAATAGATACATAACTATACTATAATTGTGGCTTAATACACTATTGTTCAGGCTTGTGCCATGAACTCTTCAAGTACCCTTGGAGATTGCTAAAACAGGAAACTTTGAATGTTTTAGGCTCCATTTACACAGGACGCTGTTTCAACCTCCCCTGAACTATTTTGACAGCTAGAAGCCAGCATCTAAAACGGCCGTTTTGCATGCGTTCACGTCTAGGAGCATTTAAAAAAACCCGCCTGAACCCATCTTTTTGCGTTACAAAAAAACCCTTTAAACTCAACTCCCTGGAAACGACCCTGTGTAAATGTACTGATAAGATAACATAGAGGAATGTTCAGGGGCAGCTAAGAAAAACACCCAAATGCCTCTAAACCTCTGTTTACCAGCAGCAGTGTAAATGAGGCCTTATGACATGACCATCTGCCAAAACATGTTGAAGGCTACCTGCACCTTGTTTGTTATTTATTTATAGTGTAACATGCTATACTTGGTAATCTATCCCAAACCAGTCATGCGGACAAAAAAATTGCAAACATTGTAAACCAATCAGATGCGTGCCTTATACAGCAAATGACAACCATGTGAAATGAAGGTGGCGGGGCCTCTCCTAGAGAGAGGCTCCCTACACACGTGTAATTGAATAAACATATTTTTTTTTCACCGTGAGGATGAATGGTTTTGACTAAATTACACGACAAAGGTAGCCTGTTGTAAACGCACAGCAGAGACCATTTACACCTGGCTGCCCAAAGAGCTACTATGTTCCGCCTGTTAAAAATAATGAGAAAACCAAAAGCTGCCTGACTTTCACAGTAGTGACCACTATAAATAAATGAGCTGCAGCTGACACTAATTTGTGATTCCACTTATTTTTATTTGTGGACTGCATATTATTTACATTATCATCTGATGGACTTTTATATGTTTTTCACGGTGTTTATAGAGTAGTGCGACACTGTTTAATTTATACTACGTTCCGCCTGTGTCTGCCGGGCATACACTGAAGGGGCAAGGGTGTCAAAAAACTGACATCCGTCCCATTTGGCTCTGATTTAGCAGGGCATCTGCTCACAGCTCCCCTGGTGAGCGGAGTGGACTCTCCTCCATGCACACACTCCTTCCAGTGTGAACCGGTCCTGGAAATGAAAACGAACAGGTGTAAACAGATGGCTTCCCTTCAGATCGTTCTGATCAGTCTAAACCAAAAGTATGCAGCCTTATTCCATTAGGCCCATTTCACATGAAGCAGAGTTTGCTCTGCTCAGCAGGGAATCTGTGAGCAGAATATGGGGGACTGAAAATGCTGCTGTCCAAAAGGTGCCTACTTTACTACTTCATCCAGAATGCAGACATCCTATCGTGTAGTGTTGTACCAGCTGAATCACCAGGTGAAATACAGGAAAAAAAGCACACGGATGCAGCCACACAACTTCTTAATGATGGGGCAGTGACAATATATTTATTACATTTTTGGTTTTGGGTTTAATACCGCTTTAACATTTTCCCCACAGACAATTTAAGCAGAAGAACTTGGCTAACTATGCGAAGTTTGAAATTTCAGTTATAGGTGCCAATGGTATTTAAATTTGAACCAAGAGCAATATCAAGAATTGCATATATGATACAGTCTGTTAGTAACATTAATACAGACATTTTTGTATTTTGGAATCCGCACTGTAACATCTGCTGATCCTGGCAGTAACTATGTTATTTTTTTCAGCTTCCAAAAGTGATATTAAAGAGGAATAAATAAAACTCAGCAGCTACAAATACTGTAGCCGCTAACTTTTAATATAAGGACACATACCTGTCAAGGGATCTCGCGACGTCGGCACCCTGAGTCGATTCGTCCGTCGGCTTCGGGTGCAGGCATTGCAAGTAAGGTAAACCGATAGAGAAGCCTTCAGGCTTCACAACTGGTTTCCTACTGTGCATGCGTGAGTCGCACTGCGCTTTCTCAATGGTCCCAGAAGGCGGTGGGGGGGTGGGGGGGAAGGAAGAGGGGCCAGAACATGACGTAGATCACCATGAGGCGATGTTACTAGGAAGTGGGAGCGGGTACCTGTCAACAACAGGTACCCACCCCCCCCAAAAAACTGCCATATGTGGCAGTGGAGGGGGCAAGGGTGTGAACAAGCGGAGCTTCCCCTTTTTTGGGTGGAGCTCGGATTTAAGAGGGTTTGGGACAAACCATTTAACACTGCCAGGGTTTGCCTATATTGTTTAGATTCTTTCATATGGTTTACACTGTACATGCGCAGTGTTGATGTCACGCCAGATGATCGGCAGATCAGCTGGAGTGATGTCACTACTGAGCATGCGCAGATCGTCAGAGGCATTATCCAACGATCTACAGTAATCAACAGAACACTGGCCATACACCAGCTGGTTGCAGGAAAGAAAATCGCTCCATCTATGGCTGGTTTTAGACCAGGGATATGCAATTAGCGGACTTCCAGCTGTTGCAAAACTACAAGTCCTCTGGGTGTCATGCTTGTGGCTGTCAGAGTCTTGCTATGACTCATGGGATTTGTAGTTCTGCAACATCTGGAGATCCGCTAATTGCATGTCCCTGCTTTAGACTATCCTGTCCACAGGGTGACAACACTGTAGTGCAATTTCAATAAAAGAATGTGATTAAAAAAAGGGACCTACTGACACCATCAACAAGCAATAAAACAATGTTACAGGAGAAACCCAGAAAAACAAACTGCTGTGTTAATGCTAAT
The DNA here is from genome assembly GCA_018402905.1 of Glandirana rugosa. Classification (NCBI taxonomy): domain Eukaryota; kingdom Metazoa; phylum Chordata; class Amphibia; order Anura; family Ranidae; genus Glandirana; species Glandirana rugosa. Next base: position 297,821 of record BLSH010511794.1, on the reverse strand, counting down.
AACAGACTGCATTATATACAGTACATCATTTTTTTTCTTTTTTTGCCCTATAATTTTGAGGAACTAAATAAACCTCACCAATGCAGTTTAATAAAAAAAAAAGAAAAAAAAAACTAATTGGTTTATCATTCAGAATCTGATTAGCTCGCTCTATTATAATCTGGCAAGAAAGAACTTTTTCTCCTGGGAAATGTCTTTTTAATTATTTTTTTTTTCAATATAATCAGAAAAGTATGTTTTGTTTAAGCAATGAATATCCTAGTGAAATGAGGCATAAGACAGTCAGATGCATATGCTCAGATCATCCTGACATGCAGAGGGAACAATGATTAGCTGTGAAATACCAACATGAATGACGAACTACAGGATAATCACTGGGGGATGTCTCTACCCTAATCGAATGTTGGCCAAATACCTGAAGTTGTTACTTGATCTGGCTCTATTACATAATCTAATATCTAAAAAGGTAAGCAGCTCCTCAGAAACTTAAGAAGATAATACAACACATTTCAGCCTCAAATTGCTTCAGTTTATTTCACACTACATAACACAAAGTAAGCCACTTGTTCTTTAATACTGTTTAATGAGATCACAAGTGCTGGGACAATGTGCTTCTAAAATGGAAACTCAACATTTCAATGGATCTTAAAAACAAAAACCATAGACATTCAAACACAAGGGCAGTTATGTCAGCTGGGAAACCTTGTAGACAGGATCATCATAGCTGCAGCTTTTATTATTTCAAACTGTACATTGAGAATCAGCACCATGGCCTAATAAGATCACAGGATGTGAGTTATGTGGGATTTCCTCAAGCAATGTTTCAGGCATACGTGACCTGGAAGGGGGAGATGCATCAAACCAGAACAGAAAGGCTGGTTACAATCTATCTCCTGCAAGCAAGTGAATCCTTCACAGCAAGATTAGAAATAAATCACATAAACTGCCTACAGAATCCCAAGGGCATCCCAGCAGCAAATGAACAAATTAAACACTTGGCTGACTGCACACAGTATTTTTTTTTTCTTAATAGGAAATGGTTTCGTTAAGGGAGTGTTACCACTTGGAAATGGTGCTTCACCATTCAGGAGTTAAACTCTTGGGCAGGTTTAATGGATTCAGTCCTACTGTGCCCTGCTTAATACATTAAGTAACAACTACTGTAGAAGATACAAAGTAGCCTACATTGGCACTGACAGTTCACAAGCTGAATAGCTGAAGATTGTCTAAGTTGGTAAAGTTACTGGACTGCCTTTGATGTATTAGAACGGCGCTGTTTTCTTTAAACAGATAGTATTTATGTATGCTGCACTGACATAAGGCAGAAAACCTGAAAACACTGTATGCAAGTTGGAATAAAGTGCTCTACATTTTAGCCAGCAACTGTTGTATAAACTGGTAGATCTGGAAGTACAGCTTGCTACTGGGATAAAAAGAAAAACGAGTCATGTTCTGGCTACTACTATTAAAGTGACTGCAGCTATCTAAAAAGGCCTCCCTGCAAAGAATAGCATTAATACATATCCTCTTCTGCACTTTTAAACTCGGCTGCCTTCCAGAGATAAGCCTGCTGAAGAATCTTCAGCATCTGGCACACATTCAGGTGTTTCCTATACAAGTGTACTGCTTCACTAACCACAAATATTAGGCCAGCGTTTCTCAACTCCAGTCCTCAAGGCCCCAACAGGTCATGTTTTCAAGTTCGTCATTATTTTGATTTGATCAGTTTCACGGCCCTAGTAATTACCACAGCAGGGAATTCCTGAAAACATGACCTGTTGGGGCACCTTGAGGACTGAATTAGGCATTTAGAAATGTTATTGCACATCAAAAGGAAATGGACACTAGGGCTGGCTATACATTATAAAAAAGGGGGGAGACCGGGGGGGGGGGGGGGGG
>BLSH010511794.1:275652-295912 GCA_018402905.1 Glandirana rugosa | reverse complement strand
GGGAATCCCGCAATGTATTGGAAGTATACCCAGGGCAATCCATTACAAGCGTAAACCAAGTGGCATATATATACAACTCTTTTTCAGAATATATCCACATGCTGTTTGTTTATATACTGTGGGAGGTGGAGATATGATTCCACTGGGAGGAGATCAAGGTCCCTTTAAATTGACTAGGCAATCCCTCCCCAGTAGCCTGAGGAATTCACGTGATAGAGGGTGGGCGAAATGCACCGTCATCAAGTCATGTGAAGTCTGCTAACCTGGTGATTCCTGACACTCTGGCGGCTACTCCATCTTGCTGCTTCTGCCCACACTTCGGATGACCTGTCTGGCACCAGGGAGAGCTCGTCAGCGGCACAAGCAGGGGAACGGGAAGTACCTGCACTGACTTCCACTTATCACTTCACACCAGAATACCCGGCTGTTTCCAGACCCTGGAACTACCACTATCATACTTTCTGTGACTGGAAGGAGCGGAGGGACTGCATACGGCGGCTGTGAGGGCGAGACTGTATCATGGGACTTTGGTGCCGGCTGCATAGCTCAGTATAGACTCTGCCTAGTCATACCTCACTGAGCTCATCCCCTCCTAATACTGCTGCTGCCCGCTCCGGAGTGTGAGGTCCCTCCCTCTCCCCCTGCACTGCCCTGCCTCCCTCATTAACCCTCAGTGGTTTATTCATTTTCATCTAGTGTCAGCTCATCAATTCATCTGCTACCATTAATGCCAGCACTAGCACTTATGCTCATGGGACAAGCAGGTTCTCTGTTCTAATATTGTGGCCACTGTAGTGGATTGCAGATTACTGAATTGAGTGTCTCCTTGTCAGGCTGCCTGGGCTGTTTTTAGCTCTTTGGACAACGTTGTCTTTCGTTTTTAACTTGATGTGGTTTGGTCTGTAGTCATATGTGTTAATTTTTCAACCATTAATAAACCTTTTGATACGAATAAGGACGTGGTGTGTTCGCTTTATAGCCCTCATATCCCTGTTCCTGCTCTCTCCTAACAGTGCAGGATCTTTCCCTTTCCCCCCTGGTCTTCCCCTCTTTTCTATTCATTTCTGGATTGGCTTTGGGAACCCCACTCTCTATTTGAGTGAGTCGACATATTACTATCATATACAGGGGTAGTGGGTTGTCTCCTTGTCCTATCTGTTTTGTTTGTAGCTATACATTATACACATTTCTTGTACAATTTTCCTTTGGATTCACCAAAACCATATAAAATGAAATCAAACCTAAACACTTTAAATATTTTTGCAGTCAGGTAGGTCCTTGCAATACATAGTTGAAGAGAAATCTATAACAAAATTGTATAATGTATGGCCAGCCTTAGGGCCGGCAGAAGAAACCATAGATTGCAACAACAGACCAGAAATCCAACACAACCAAAAATGTGCCATATAACATTCAATAACCCAAATAAGTGTACTGATGCCCTTTAAAGGGGACCTTCAGTCTGTTTGTCATGTTGGCTCTGTTTGAATAGTCTCCCCCATCTTTAAAAGAACTGGAATAAAACACTACATATTTCTGTGTCAATGCCTTTTTTTTGTAGGTCTGAGCTTCAGCCCAAGTCATTTGCCAAGGCGAATGACGCAGGATCCTTTAATCCCCTTGATACCTGGGATATTTTCATTTACTGAGAGATTCAGGTGCGTAGGAGTACTTGAGGAGGGCTGGAATACGGCTGAAAGAGGGTGAGGACAGGTGGAGGTGGCGGCTCCCTGCTGCCGCACTGCGCATGCGGTTTGCCTTGATCAAGTTTAACTTAAGTTCCTCTTTAATAACTCAACCCATACCTATATTAAAGCTACATATACATAAATACATAGAACCAACATGTGATAAAAATAAAGTGCTCTCTTAATACATATACGTGATCTAAAATTAGTTCATAGTTATCATATCCTGAACTCCTTACCCAGCCACTGCGCCCGCCACACGGACAAGCGCATGTATTCTGAACTGTTGATAGCTGGTATGCCAGAAGCCTTTATAGCAGAAGCGTTTTAGTTCTGCTACAGGGCTCTGTTACTGACACTGCAATGCACTTTCACAAGCTAGAAGATGCTGGGGATGTACCAAATATATACAGCTTTATATAATATATAAAGCTGAAATTCACTTAATTTTATTTTGGCTATGAAGCACCAGGGACATAACTTGCCTATAATGTAGTGTGTCCCCTGTTCTCCTGGCTGCTGCTTAGTGTAGCTTCCCTGCAGTGACTCTAGAAACACCCTACATTGGTCATCTTCCAGTGCTGAAACACTGGCACCACCCTGCAATCTCCCACACATTCACAAATCAAATACTATTCTTTCCTAGAATGCAAAGTGCGCTGTGAATGAAAGACTGGCAGTTGAATGACAGGATCAGGCACCAATGCTTCACACTCACAAGGGCTGACGCATAAGTGATAAGTAATGTCCCTGTTGCCGCAAAAAAAAAAAAAATTCAGCTTTAATGCTGGAGAAAAGAAAATTAATTCAAAACTACAGTTGTTGTTCAGTTGATATTCTTGCTTCTTTTTTTTATTCTATAAGGGCTCTTTCACACGGGCGATCTGCCCGGCAAACCGCTCCACTGATCACCGCTGAGCAGGCAGATGACAGGTCTTTCTCCACTCGCTGTACTGAGAAGGACCTTTCAGAGCTCCGCTCTCCTTTATGGAGATCGGATAAAAATGGATCCGCCTGTCCGTTTTCATCCGATCCTATCCTCCAGACGGATGAAAAATAGGATCACCATTTGTCTGGATTTCACGGACAGGAACGGATCGGATAGCAGTGGGTGTCAGCGGACATGTCACCGCTAACAATCGCCGCTCCATAGGGCTGAAAGGAGTGTCTGATCAGGTCAGCCTGAAAAACTGACAAGCGGACCTGATCGGAAAGCCCGTGTGAAAGGGGTCTAAAATGATGGGTGAATGCAGAATGAGTTACTCTAATGATTTCAATTTTAAAAAGGCAGGAACTGTCAGCACAAAGAGGGCCTCTAATACAAATTAATTAGGTAATTCTTAATCAGAACAAATATAAATCTTTCCTGAATAAGCTTGCACAAATTAAATTTAAGATGGCATATTTATTTTCTTGCATAAACCTGATCATAACTGTTTTCTTTAAGTCTCTGCAAAATGGAAAGTTCAGTGTCTGTTTAACACAGATAAGCAGTTACTGAACTACCTATAGGCAGACATGCATAGCCTAACTTTCCTGGCTGAAGATATTCTTTAAAGCTAGCGTTCACTTGGTGCTCAAACGTATGCATTTCACAGAGGACAAAAAAGCTGGATCAGCAGAATTTCTGTACAAAGTATGCCTTACCAACCTGCTTGGGGCATCACTCACTGACTACAGGGATATATAAAAAAAATCTAAACTACATGCTGTAAACTCAAAAAAAAAATCTGTGTAAGAGCTGAATGATGATTGAGTCCTTTATATATATATTTCTAGGGAGAAATGCTGTATAATGTGCCCTCTAGTGGATTCATTGGCGTAAGACAGGCACACAGCTCAAGGAGAAAAACTAGCTAAAAAGCTGAGTCCAGGTAGCTACAGTTCTGGCTAATAAGAGGCAAAGCAGAGCAAGGCAGGGAATAAAACACAGTTGCACACAAAAGGGGGGGGGGGGGACATTTTTTACTGAAACTTGGTGGCACCAAGTGTTCTTATCTTCCACCTTCTGTAAAAAGGGTCACAGACTACCTAGACAGCTGCAACACCACCTTCCTTTCCTTTTCTTTTTGGGGAAAATTAAATGTGTAAGGTCTTCTGACATTTCTTGGACATTCCTGATTTGTAGAAATATTCCTCATCAGTGAATCAAAAAATTACCAGAGTCCAGGCGGATCAGTGACAGCAAGGAAACTAGCATTTTCAGAAGTGAGATTAATATGACAACCCCTATATTCCTCTCATGGCTTTCTCGTTGGTCTACGTTAATCCTTAACCCTTTCACTGCCAGGTTCTGCTTCTTATTTTGCAACTCAGATGCTGAATGCACAACGTGGGGGTTATGCAAGTACATTGGGGTTTTTATTTATATTTTTAAATCTTATTACATTTTATTTATTTGTGATTATCTTGTTGGATATATTGTGAAAATTTAACAGCTACTCATTAACAAAAATGTCCTGCTCTCTGCTAGGGGAGAGCCTGCATAATTAGGCTGGCCATACATTATACAATTTTCTTGTACAATCTACCAAAACTATGTAATATGAGCTCAAACTTAAACACTTTTAACACTTGTATGCAATCAGCCAGGCTCTTGCACTAAAGTCACGAAAATTCCTGTACGATAGAATAAAAAAGTGATGTTGTGTTGTAGTGTATTGTATTTTCAGACAACAATTGTACTGATCGAACGAAAATCATACGATGTGTTATCATGCATGTCCGATCAAATATTATCGGATGAACTGTCACGATCAGCTCTCGTAAGCTGTGGACTAACAGTCCGATTATCGTACGATCGCATTGTATGCTGCATTTTTCGTCCGATTTTCGGATCGTGTGTACGGGCCATTACTCTCCCAGGACCAACAGAGCTGCCCATTGAATTAGAAGATAGAGCTGTGTGCAGGGGTTTGTGTACAGAATTCACACAACATATGCTCCGAACAGATGTCACGGCATACATCTATGCATGTGCAGGTGCTTTATTCAACTCCTGGTGCACAACTGTACAGCCAATTCTTCTAATTGATATAATGAGTAGCTGTTTGCAGCAGATGCGGGTCCTGGGATTGCAATTATACGCTCTCCACACCGTACAGCCCCTGTATGTCTGTGCGCATGGAGCCTTAAACAGAGTTATTCAACTGCCTTGATTACAGAAAGTCTTAAGCCAACTATAGACGGAGTGACTTTCCTGCTCCCAACCCCCCCCCCCCCCCCGGCCAAGTGTGGCAATGGAGGGTGCAAACAAGCAGAGCTTCCCCCTTTAGGGTGGAGCTCCACTTTAAGTGAAAGTTGGTTGGTGTGTATGGCAGTAGAATAGCAAACTGACTGATGTATTGAAACCACTGGTGTCCCCAGAGATTGGCTACTGTTGGGTGATAATACTATCACTATGCTACACCTTCTCTAACAGACAAATTCAACTGTGGTGTGGCTGCGTATAAAACATTAGCAAACAAATATAACACAAACTGTGTTCAGATGTTCTTCATACAGCCACTGACTTCTACAGGCAGTTGTACGCAGCACCGGTGTACTCCCTAGCAGGGAATACACAGAGTTCTGTGCTATATGGCCAGTGCATAAGCCCTTTTACTAGGAAGCACAAAGTGAGCTGTAGGAGTTTTTTTTTTCCCCCCATGATCAAGCACAATTCAGAATGTTCTTTATCTACCAAAACTGCAAAAAAAAAAAAACTCTAAAAACGATGTATAATGTGTATTATTTCTACACCAGACAAAAGTTTTTTATATTGTTTTAGATAAAATAGGGATGAGCAAGAACCTCTGTCAGATTTGATTGTTTTCTGTGCCTCTATGTTATATAGATTTGTTTTCTGTGTCTCTATTTCATGTATTTACTCCTGATAATTCATCTACAGGTTGGCAGCCACTCAGAAGTTGCATGTTTAAGGGCTTTTGCATCGTATAGTCTGTCATTGACATAAAGGACTGTGTGCTGCTGTATGCGTGTATGCTGAGTACAGAGTATGGGCATATGCAAAAATAAACAATTTTCTATATTTTTTATGTTTTAGTATACTGTACTCATGTTGTATGATAGCACCGCCATATACACCGGTACAGCAACACACAACCATTTATGACAAGGACAGGCTGCATGTTGCACTTGGGCTGCCTGGACGGAGGAAGTACAGCTGAAATTATAACAGGCTCAGACGGCCAGAGTGCAAGAACCTTAAAGCAGTAATAAACCTAAAAGAAAACATTATCTTACCAATTCTTAGATATGATGGATGCATTACTTTCCATGTCAGTAAGTCTGTTATTTTTCAACAGAACAAGCTGCCCTGCAGGTGGAGCAGTTTCGAATTTTGAGACAAATCATTTAGTGATTGTAAAGTCTCGTTTTTTTTCTTTAAATATAATTAACATGTCATACTTACCTGCTTTGTGTAATGGTTTTGCACAGAGCAGTCCAGATCCTCCAATTCACGGGTCCCCCACCAGCTCTCTTGGCCCCTCACTCCTGTCGAGTGCCCCACAGAAAGTAACTTGCTATGGGGGCACCCGAGCCGAAGCTCCCTGGGTCCATTTGACATGAAGCAACGGTTCGACCCAGCTCCCTCTTTCCTGACTGGCTAACTGACTTTGATTGAATGGTGCCGCTGCAGTGTCTCAGCCAACCAGGAGGGAGAGTTCCAGACGGCCAAAACATCCATACACATCGCTGGAGGACAATCGGGCTCAGGTAAGTATTTGGGGGCTGCTGCACACAGAAGGCTTTTTATCTTAATGCATAGAATACCTTTAGAATCACACAGAGCGGTGCTCTGATCAGCTTTTATGTCAAACCTACATCCAAAGTGGGGGCACGCTAATAGAGGAGGTGTGTTACTGGCCAGATAACAAGGGAGAAAAAGCCTAAACAAAAAAAACCTATGCAACCACATCTAAGGATTTGTAAGCTACAATATATTACATTTTGGGTTTAATACCACTTTAGGTAGCACAGTCATTATACTTGCTGAACTGCTGTTATAGTTGACTAAATTCCTAACTAAGAAAAACTGGGTGGCCCTTGTTTAGGGACAGCCCCAGAAAAATACATTTTGAAAGAACCTAATAATTTCTTAAACCATACCTTAGGTGTTCCATGCCATATGCAGTGCATGCCCACTCTGGCCCCATCGTGTGTATGGATCATGTATATTACAGCTTCTCTGATAGCTTCAATCATTTCCTAAGATTACACAACATTACAAAGTTAGATAAAGAGACAGAACAGAGATAATCCTTTCAGGCAGAATCTCTCTCACTGAAATTTTAAATAAGCCACCTGAGTCACTGCTACAATCATTCAGTTCTGTGTGTAAATTTTTCCTTGAGCTACTGACCTCCATAAACCACTTTTTTTAACATATGGTTAAAAAAAAAACAGATGGCTGGATAAGACATAATTATATTCATTTACAATGTACTTTACTAAGAAACTAAAATGTTTTTTAATTTTTATTTTCTTTAGCCTTTGAAATTTAACATTTTAAAAACATAGTAAACATTTTTTTTACTTTTTTAAATCTATGCATCTTTAATCCTCGCCTAGGCAAGGAAGACATATCCAGACTCGCATACCCAAATGTGCGAAAGGTCGCGTCCCTGCTGCATTTGTACGCATGCATGAAATCCCACAAACTGCCTCCTACATTTACGTCACGCATCCTAGGAGCCAGTTTGCGTGTATCTCACACATGCATAGAAATGCCGCCGGGTCTCTGCTAAGTAACTGGCAGAGCCAGTGGAACGTTCGTCCACGCACAAACACGCCATAAGGCTCACCCAGGTATGCTTTAAGTACTTTTTTATATTCTTACTATACCTACAGCTTTTCTCTAAAACACAAACATTTAATACTCTACTTCATGAAACCTTTTAGAATATTATGCATCAATGGCCTGAGCCTGTTTATTCTTCCGAAACCCAGGTAATATTATATCATATAGACAAAATGATAAAACCATTAGTTTTAGGACATCTGAAAGGAGGTAGGCATAAAAAAGATCAAACCAGATTACTAAAATGTCATCAGTATTTACGTACCGATTTTATTTTTGGGGTTGAATGGCAAAAAAAGTCCAGGAAAACTTTATGCACCAAAGAATGTTTGATTACAGCCTCCCTGGGAACAGAAATATAAAGTTATTATTACTGATCTAATGACAGAGCTACTACAAACCATTTCACAGAAAGTAAACAAGGAACAATGGAGCAGAAGCACAATTGGAAGTCAACCAAAATTACTAAGATTTGTTAGCCACTTTCTGAACCTCTTTGGGACTGGCCAAGAGCTGCATCAGAGCTACCCAGTGAAATTAGCAAGAGAAGCATATGCATGCCATGAATAAGGGACATGAGATTTTTACAGCCTGTGCTCCAAAGGGAAAGTTCTAAAAGTGTTCCTCCTAGAAAAACATATAGATGGGAAATGACCCACACAGACTGTGAAAACATGCTACTGTATTCAACTGCTTGTAAGTGAATAATTATCTTAAAGTGGAGCTCCACCCAAAAGGGGAAGCGCGGCTTGTTTGCTTCCAACTCCCCTCCGCTGCCACATTTGGCACCTTTCAGGGGGAGGGAGTACCTGTTTTTGACAGGTACCCATCCCCACTTCTGGGTGACCTCGCCGCTGCCCCCCTCCTCCTTTCCCCTCCGCCAGGCCATTAACAAAGCGCAGCCCACTTCGCGCATACACAGTAAGGAACCGGCTGTGTTTGCCTTCCAAGGAATGGCGGTGGCAACACCTGAGATCAGATTGAAAAATCGTCTGGGATGCAGACATCATGGCCCCCCTCCTCCCTCCCCTGCCACCAGGCCATTCACAATGTGCAGTAGGGAACCAGCTGTGAAGCCGAAAGGAATGGCGCGGCAGCACCATAGAGTTGATTGGAAAATCGGCTGGGGTGCCGACATTGCGGGATCCCTGGACAGGTAAGTGTCCTAATATTAAAAGTCAGCAACTACAGTATTTGTGGCTGCTGACTTAATTTTTAATTCCACAAAAGTTTTATTGAGAAAATTGCAAGGATATACAATGTCAATAAAAAAAATCATTTATAACAGTAGGTTGTAATAGTATTTAGCAATAGTGCCAATACAGATAAAAGAAACGTTTGCATCAGAACATATTAACATGTGACAGGTATGTCTATTGTGACATACCAGTATAAGCGTTATTGGTGGCGGTAGTCAAGGCGAATGCAATCAGGATTAACTTGTGGTTGGATATTAGAGATGCGTTGGAGGGATAGGCACTTAGGATAGTTGTTGGTTGTGGGTGAGGGAAGGGGTTGTTGATGTTCCCTAAATAGAAGGAAGAGGAAGGGGGGAGGGGGGGAGGGTATAAGGAAAGTATGAAAAAGGTGAAGTGATGAGTAGGGGGGGTAGGAGGAGGTTTAGCCCATTGGGGCCAGGAGCACGCAGTTTTAATAGTGTAGGTAGTTCAGCAGGAAAGAGGTCATCGACCTCTGGAGGGAAGAAGAAAGCTCCCGTTTGTCGTGTTCAAGGAGATTGGCATATGGCACGATATTTCTCTGAGCTCTGGAAAAAGATCCAGGGCATCCAGGTTTTGTGGTGTTTGTTTAGATTGTCTGAAGATATTGCTATTAGTTCCTCCATTTCCATAACTTTAGTCTGATGAACCAGGTCTTGAGCGAGGGAGCAATCTTCCGCCTCCAGAGAACCGGGATGCACATTCTAGCTGAGGTTATCATGTGCATAGCCAGTGATTTGCGGTGTAAGTGTTTCGTAGCTTCGAAGTAGTGTAGGATGTATTGGTGATGGGAGAAGTCTATTGGGTGTGTGGAGACTTGTTTTATTATGTCGTGAACCTGTTCCCAGTATACTTTGATAATTGGGCAGTCCCACCAGATGTGTTTCAGCGAGCCTCCTGAGTTCCCGCATCTCCAGCATTCGTCAGGGCATTGGGGGTAGATTATGTGAAGTAGAGCGGGTGTCCTATACCAGTGAGTCAGCAACTTATAGTTATGTTCCTGTATGGAGACATTATGGGAGCCTTTGTGTGCTGTGAGGCAAATTGTATCCCACTCCTTATCAGAGAATGAATTAGAGGGGTCTGTTACCCAGGTTTTTACAATGGGAGCTAGGTGTTCTGGTGGTTGGGAGGAGAGCAATGCATGTAGACTCGCAGTGAGATGTCTCTGAGGTTGGGAATCACAGAGTTTCTCAAAAGTGGTCAGGGGTTTGAGATAGAGATTCTTCTCCTTTGAGCAAGTGAGGAAGTGTCGTGTCTGTAAGTAAGACCAAGTGGGTATTGATTCTACGATATTAGATTCGGTTAGATCTGTTTTGGTTCGAAAGGCACTGTGGTTAAAGAAGTGGTGTGCTCTTGGACGGTAGTTGGGTGGGAATTTGGCTATCTGACTTAATTTTTAGATAGGGAGGTTGGAGCCCTGCTTTAACACATGGTTAAATGTATGCATCTAAAATAAATAATTAGTATGGTTTATTGTTTGCTCATTTAAGTTTAAATACAAGCCAACTAGAGTTCAGTAAAGACAGACACCAAACTGCATATTTGGCAGTCTCATACTGCTGACAAAAAAGGACAGTTGATAATAAGTTATAGCTGTAGTTCTAGATAAAGCCTGCTACAGGCAGCAACTTTGTAGAGTAGCCAACAATATATTTAATCTTTTATTACTTTAATTGCAGCAATTAATGAAGTGGACATTGCAAAACAAACTAAGCTTTTGTTTAACCAGCAACTAAGGCATTGCCAAAATGAGTGCCATCTTAGATCTATATTTACTTTGCAAGAACAGGAAAGGTCAATGGACTCAAACAGACAAACAAGAACAGAGAAGCAGATGGTGGTCCTGCACCCCTTCATAAGGGCAGAAGCCGTAAAGAACTTAAGAACTCCAGCCTATTTGGGAGAATGGGTTCAGGTAGGGAAAGAGGGACTCAATCCCTGTGGTCAGGAGTCCTAGAAAAGGGCAAAATAGCAACCCAGCCAGGTGAAAGAGGAGGGAGAAATCTCATAGAGGTACCACCCTGTGAGGAATTGAAGAGGAGTCAGTTAACAAGGGAATACATTGCAGGCAGCCATAGGTGACAGTCTGTCCCCCATAAGATGTATTGTAAGTAATTGACATGTCTTCAAGGCAAGTCATAGGGAGGGAGAATGACATTTCCGAAGGCAGTGATAAAAAGAGCCCCAGGGAAGCAAGAAGGACTGGCTTCCAGGATACTTTAGCTTAAAAAAATGAAGAGGGGAGGAGTGGCTGCTGACAGTCGCATCAAGGCGGGAGGATGGGGGGGCGCAACTTTCAATAGGATATGGAACTTAGGCACGCTGTGCTCTTGAGCAGCGTGTCTGTACAGACAACGGAATGATGAAAGATTTAAACGGACCACACTGTCTTGGATCAGCAGCAATGATTAGTGTGGTCAGTTTACTCTCAAGAAGAGGGGCACAGGCAGGATCAACCAGATTTTACACAACACGGGAAGGCGTACATAACAATACTCATTACAAAGCATATTATCTTGCTTTAAAGATTCAGAAGCACAATGTTTTTAAAGTTTGCAAACACTTTAAGCACAAAGGGAGGGCTCTGCATGGGCTAAAGCACTTGGGGAAGGTTCCAGAGACACACATAAATTCACAACAGTGATGAAGACGAACACCTTATTTCAAAGGGGACTACACAAGGAGTGCAAGTTCAAAATGTTAGGAAGACCTAAACAAAACCTGCTGGATAGCAAGAGCTAGGTGTTTTGAAAACAAAAGAAGATGCAGCATGGGAAATGAGAACAATTTCTAGGATGAGGAACTGTATCATCACACTAGGTGAGAACTACCTCAAGAGATTCAGAGTATGGGGGAGAAATATTCATGCCCGAGAAACAGGAGCACCCTACCTAGAGGCTGGAATGTGCCTAACTGGAAATTAGAGAAGCTAAGAAATGTCTGGACGAGAATCTGTAGAGCAGTCACACAACTGAAGATGTTTAGTAAAATGGGCAGAAGTGCTGAAGTACCTACTGACTGCATGTGAAGGGGAAACCAACACATAACAGGGTACTAAGGACAGGGGCAATGCAACCTTTTCCAGTGCTAGGTTGATGAAAGGAGTCAATTGGTATTTTATTTACTGTTTTCTAAAAATCTGGAGACTCATGGAATGGGCAGGGTTATATGGGTACACCGGGGAACGGTTCCAAGCAAAACTTTTGCCAGTGTTGGAAGGCAACATGCTTTAATATATTTGTGGAGTTTCACTGCCTGGTTGATACAGCCATTTGGTCTAAGTTGGAATTTGTGTTTGAAACAAGGAGTCATAAATGGGAATTCATATCCTAACAGGATGTTCTCGGCTAGGGCTCCTGCTGTGAGGTATGGGGGTAGAGGAGCAACAGATAAGACCTCCTGGAGAGGTGCGAATTCAAATGTCCTGAATTACAGAATATCAAACGTCAGCTGTCATGGAAGGATGACCCGGGTCAAACAGTGGTGCTAAATGGATGAATGCTGCCCCTAGTGGACACTACAGCATGCTTCATGGAGGATAGGCAGAAGAAGAATATATGAAGGACTGCCTCTTACCATTTTTCATTCGTCAGTGTTTTAATGTTAGCATTTCTACTTTCTTTATAATAAATGAGATCCTTGCTTATTTAAGCAGTGTATTTATTTTTATATCATCACCGTTAACTTTATCAGGGCTTTGGTAGAATAGCTAAAGGTAGCATATAACCCATGGTCTCAGAATCTAACTTGTACTGTGCAAATAAGACAGAGTTTCTGTATGAGCAAGATTGGGAAAGAAGCAGCTTGGGGGAGGAACTGCCTAGCTGTGGTCATTTTGTTTATTTTATTTTCATACAGGTACTTATATAGCACCATCAATTTACACAGCACTTTACATATGTATTGTACATTCACATCAGTCCCTACCCTCAAGGACGTTACAATCTAAGGTCCCTAACTCACATTCATACATACACATATCAGAACAAATTTAGACAAGAGCCAATTAACCTGCCACCATGTCTTTTGGAGTGCTTGTTCCTGGCGCCAGGCGGAGAACTTTCTCTTGTGCTGTACAGTACATCACATCCCAGCAAGGAAAGAGGACTGCATTTCCCATAATACAAAGTGAAATGCAGGAGATGAGTCAGCATGTGCAGGGCAGAGACAAGACCGATGACAATAGGGATACAGAGCATAGTCTTACAAACCAGATGTCAAAGGGATTTAAAGCTATGATTTAAATAATGCACCCTGGATTTCTCAAAGATTACACAGTAGGGAGAGTTCAGCTTTAATAAATCGCAACATGTGGGTTTCTTCTGGTCCATAACCCCCAAGGTTAACTAACCACCACAATGCAAATTATAAAAAATATAAGGTGCTAGAGATGGTTTTGTCTAATTGTTACTGCTGCTTTTATGTTGTTCTTATGGAGCTGTATGTTTTGGTGATACCACTTGTTAATATGCTATTCTATACATATATGCTTCTGTGACTCCTAGATATGTTGTGTGCAACAGTTAACCTTAAATAGAATAATACTGTTTTGTTCAAAGCAGACATTCTAAACGTGTGTAATCATCTGGCCCTGGCATGTTAGGTATATTAATTTTGCTTAAAGCATGGCAATGGATATACACATACAGTATCTCACAAGAGAGTACACCCCTCACATTTTCGTAAATATTTTATTCTATCTTTTCATGTGACAACACTGAAGAAATGACACTTTGCTACAATGTAAAGTAGTGAGTGTACAGCTTGTATAACAGTGTAAATTTGCTGTCCCCCTCAAAATAACTCAACACACAGCCATTAATGTCTAAACCGCTGCAACAAAAGTGAGTGCACCCCTAATTGAATAATATCCAAATTGTGCCCAATTAGCTATTTTCCCTCCCTTGTGTCATTTGATTCGTTAAGTGTTACAAGGTCTAAGGTGTGAATAGGGAACAGGTGTGTTAAATTTGGGGTTATCGCTCTCACTCTCTCATACTGCTCACTGGAGGTTCCACATGGCACCTCATGGCAAAAGAACTCTCTGAAGATCTGAAGAAAAAAAAAAGAATTGTTGCTCTACATAAAGATGGCCTAGGCTATAAGATTGCCAAGACCCTGAAACTGAGCTGCAGCACGACGGCCAAGACCATACAGAGGTTTAACAGGTCAGGTTGCACTCAGGACAGGCCTCGCCATAGTCGACCAAAGAAGTTGAGTGCACATGCTCAGTGTCCATATCCAGAGGTTGTCTTTGGGAAATAGATGCATGAGTGCTGCCAGAATTACTGCAGAGGTTGAAGGGGTAGGGGGTCAACCGGTCAGTGTTCAGACCATAGGCCGCACACTGAATCAGATTGGTCTGCATGGCTGTTGCCCCAGAAGGAAGCCTCTTCTAAAAGATGATGCACAAGAAAGCCCGCGAACAGTTTGCTGAAGACAAGCAGACTAAGGACATGGATTACTGGACCATGTCCTGTGATCTCATGAGACCAAGATAAACTTATTTGGTTCAGATGTTGTCAAAAATGTGTGGTGGCAACCAGGTGAGGAGTGCAAAGACAAATGTGTCTTACCTACAGTCAAACATGGTGGTGATAGTGTCATAGTCTGGGGCTGCATGAGTGCTGTCGGGACTGGGGAGCTAAAGTTCCATGAATGCCAACATGTACTGTGACATACTGAAGCAGAGCATGATCCCTTCCCTTCGGAGACTGGGCCGCAGGGCACTATTCCAACACGATAATAACCCCAAACACACTTCCAAGACGATCACTGCCTTGCTAAAGAAGCTAAGCATAAAGGTCATGGACCGGCCAAGCATGTCTCCAGACCTAAACCCTATTGAGCATCTGTGGGGCATCCTCAAACTGAAGGTGGAGGAGCGCAAGGTCTCTAACATCCACCAGCTCTGTGAAGTTATCATGGAGGAGTGGAAGAGGACTCCAGTGGCAACCTGTGAAGCTCTGGTGAACTCCATGCCCAAGAGTGTAAAGGCAGTGCTGGAAAATAATGGCGGCCTCACAATATATTGACACTTTGGGCCCAATTTGGATATTTTCACTTAGGGGTGTACTCACTTTTGTTGCCAGTGGTTTAGATGTTAATGCCTGTGTGTTGAGTTATACTGAGGGGGCAGCAAATTTACACTGTTTTACAAGCTGTACACTCACTACTTTACATTGTAGCAAAGTGTCATCACATGAAAAGATATAATAAAATATTTACAAAACTGTGAGGGGTGTACTCACTTTTGTGAGATACTGTATACAAGTATGATGTTCCACAACCAGTAAATATCTCTAACCCCTGTGCCCATCCTATGACCCTGGCAAACACAGGCTATAGACCTGCAATCTGAAAACTAGCTTTTGTGCACAGGAATTAGTACAGCTGGTTTCTACTGCAAATCTCCTTCAGATATGACACTTAGCTAATCAGTTTAGAAGAGATTAATAAGAAACAGGTCAATCTCTTACGCAAACGGCATAATGATATAAGTGAAACATCAATCTTAGTATCCAATAGTATAAAACAAAAATACTATTTAAAAAGTATTTCAAAGTACAAACTTAATGCGGTATTTGAAATAAGAAAAAGAAACTAACCGGGAGGAGGAGTATGAAATCTCACTCACAAAGAAAAAAGTGGATGTAAACCCTCATACATATTCAGTGAAGTGAACAGCCTCAGTTGATACACAGAGATGGAATAAATCTCCCTATATACGTTTTACATGTATATCTGCTGTCTTCATCTGTATATATCCTTTAGAAAGTGCACATGGTGTTAGGATTTTTTTTTCTTACTGATTAGCGTTGCATGAAGCCTGGGTATACAGCCAAGACAGCTGACTGGAGGAGAGGCACACACCCCATCTCATCATAGGTAGAGACTCTCAGCTCTCTTCTTTGTATAGTTGAGCACCGTGCTAATCTATTTATAGTTCCCTTCCCAACACAAAATCCAGGCTGCTTTTATCAGGCTGATGACAGAAGAACTGAACAATAGACAGCTATGGGACTTAGTGCTTTGAAGAGCGATAATAAAACACTGCAGATCTATGTGGCAAGCTAAAATTTAATGAAATTGGGTTTACATCTGCTTTAAATACAAGAGGTTTGTCTATTCTTCTTCACCATCAGAGATCTAATTAAATAATGCTAATATTGCGGCAGAGAGTGAGATCTGAAATATATGTACATACAGTACATTACACTAAAGCAATATGATATAAATCAGCAGATGCTGCTAATATGTACAACAGCTATAGTATTAATCTACAAATAGAAATAACACTCTATTTGAAATTTATTTTTCATTGGCCAAAAAAGTTATTCTCACAACAGACTATCATCATCAGAATTACCCCTCCCAGAAACATTCATGTTTAGCTGCTTTCCACTATTTGAAGGATATTTAGCCATATTGTATTTAATAGCACACAATGCACATTTGCATTAGCTGTACCCTGAAGCATCATTTCAACAATATCTGGCATGGAAGTATAGAGTGGTAATGCGCTGCCAAACAGTCAACAAATAGATTAAGATGAATAAAATAATATAAAAAAGCAAGTAGTGATAATGCTTCCAAGCAATCGATAAATAATAAGCTGCTGCTACCACTAAAGTGTTTCCCACAACATATAATAGTAAACGCAAAAAGTGTGGAAGTGCTGCTTCAAAAGTTAATAAATAAGAAAATAACAAATGGCAATAAATAAATGCACAATAAAAGTTCTCAGTAATAATGGCATTAGGATGAGTGCTACAATGGAAAAAATGTGCAAAATAAGCAAATGAGTGAAAGTGCTTGTGCTAAAGTGCAATATAGTCCCAAAGAAATTCAGTCCTATTGTGTAAAGGTTGGCGAGGGATTGGAACTTCTCAACCAATCCTGCAAGGCAGATAGTCCTCAATTACTTGAACTATAGACCACCCCAAAACCGTGCTCCCTCCACCGGGTGAAATGAAGGCTCACCTCAAAGGTTGACCCCACCGGGCCAAAGGGGTTCTCTGGGTCTTTGATCTGTAATAGTAGTAGTAGTAGTAGATGTATTGCACTACTGGAGCTGTTTCTTGTTTTTGCATGGGACCGGAGAGCCACTGGATATCCATCTGTTAACCTTAAAGGAGACGGATCTCTGGCACAGCTGGATAACACACTCTCATTTTTGTGCGATTTGGCCCGGTTTTGTGGTGGTATATAGTTCAAGTAATTGCGGACCATCTGCCTTGCAGGATTCTTTCAGAAGATCCAATCCCTCCCCATCCTTTACACAATTGGACTGAATTTCTTTGGGACTATATTGCACTTTAGCACAAGCACTTTCACTTATTTTCTTATTTTGCACATTTTTCCATTGTAGCACTCATCCTAATGCCATTATTACTGAGAACTTGTATTGTGCATTTATTTATTGCCATTTGTTATTTTTACTATTTATTAACTTTTGAAGCAGCACTTCCACACTTTTTGCTTTTAATATCTGCCATTGACTCCTATACTTTGTAAACATAAGACTTAAACAGTAGATCTTTCATACAAAACGCTGTACAGCTGAGAAATCAGTCAAAAGGCTGACAAGCACTGCACTGTGTCTAATGTTAGGTTTACTCTGTGTATAACAATCTAGCCATTCACCAACCTGTCAGTCATACTTTCCCTAGAGTCTACACCAAGCACAACGTGAGTAAGAACATGAAGGACGGAACTGTACAATGTCAAGATGCCAGTTTAAAGGACATTTTATATTTATGTGCCATGCTGAAGTACATATGTATTTATGTACCACGTTAAATTACATGAGGTAAGTGTACGAGGTACAAAAAGGTATTTCCACTCCAGTCATTTCCACTAAACAGCACTGGCTGTTTGAAATTGCATTCAAACGGTCATAAATGAAGTAGAAACGCAAGACACATACTTGAAATGGCAAGCAGAGGGAAGTTCATTACAGCAAACAAACTGTGCAATCTGACACGGTCATAAACTAAATGTCAGGAACACTGTGCCAGTTGAGACACCTGCTTCAGCGTACATGCTTCTGTGTATAAAAGCTTAACTAGATAAGCTACTTTGTGCATGCATCACAGCGTGTGTGTGAAATGCACAGGCTCTTCCACCTCAGACATTGGCACTAAGTGGGTTATTTAACCGCTTCAATACTGGACACTTTTACTCCCTTCCTGCCCAGGCCAATTTTCAGCTTTTAGCACGATCACACTTTGAACAACAATTGCGTGGTCATGCAGCTCCAAATGATTTTTTTTTTATCATTTTTTTCACACAAATAGAGCTTTCTTTTGGTGGTATTTAATCACCACTGGGTTTTTATTGTTTGCTAAAAAACAAAAAAAGCCAGAACATTTTGAAAAAAAAAAAAAAAAAGGTTTTTCTCCTTCACTGATGTGCGCTGATGAGGCGGCACTGATAGGCAGCACTGAAGGGCACTGGTTAAGTGGCACTGATGAGGAGGCACTAATATGCCGCACTGATTAGTATCACTGATGGGCTCTGCTGGGGCAGCACTGATTATCTGCACAGTCTCCCCTGCGAAGAGATGCCGCTGAATGGCTCTCCTCGCCTCACACTCTGTCAGTGTGAGGCGAGGAGAGCCGATAAACAGCACTTCCATAGTTACACGTGATCGGCTGTGATTGGACACAGCCGATCACATGGGTAAAGAGCCACGCCATCGGCTCTTTATCAAGACTGGGGTCGCACCATGTCTCCGCGATCACTGCTCCGCAGGACGCGCGAGAGCAGTGACATTGGGGCCAGGTCATATGACGGCGCCACAAAATGAGAGGGAATCCCGCTCGCCATCATTTTACTATACGGCGGGTGGGAGGTATATAAACCTGAGTTCTGCATACACTCAATGCTGTATTCCTGAATTCTAAACTTGTGCCTAACTTTTGCTGCTGACCCAGCTTCTACCTGAACTGCATTTGGATTTTTCCTGTCTGCTTATGATTGCTGTTTACTTCAATTACTGACCTTGGGGCCTAGACTTTTGACCAAGACACTACTTATCGACTTCACTGACCAAGTTTCTGCTAATAGACTTAGTACGTCACTCTGCTTGTTCTGACTTAGTTTCTGAGTATGATTTAGTGCTTCACTGTTCACCTGCTACTGACCCCAGCTAGTACCTGAACTTGGTGTATTACAAGCTGTATACCTGCACATTGGATACCAGTGCTTCTGTGAGTTCCAATTACCGGCTCTGACAATGCCAAAGTCGCAAACAAGACTCACCCAAGTTGCATCAAAAAGCCTAAAAGAGCTCCTAATATTTGTCAAATTTGTTGTAATCTTAAATTTAATTACAATTTAATAAATCTGAAGTAACATACATTCATAGAAAAACCCGCTGTGTAAAAAAAGGTATTTATACTCCCACCCTCAAAATGACAACTTACTTTTGTGCAAGCGGTACAAGGATCTGTTTCATTTCCTCCAGGATAGATTCTTGTTTCTGTGGTTGAGCCTCTAATACTTTATCTAAAGAAGGATGAATTGCAGACTGCAAAAAACAAACAAAAAAAAAGCCAGCATAAGGACATGAGCATTACGGGAAAAAAAAAAACTATCTACATAAACTATGTTTTGCCACAGTAGTCTACATGTTATGCACATAACAGATAAAAGTCCCCAGGTCTAGTGATGATTTATGTGGCAGCCTACAATAGGCCCAAATAACTCTTTTTGGAGACAAAAAAATCAGACAGGTTGGAAAGTCTTGCACAAAGACTATTGTTCCTCATTCATGATTATACAGTCCCAACACAGTTTACGTATGGTTCCTTTTACTTACTCTACTCTAAACACAAAATGTTATAGGTGCCTGCCCCAAAATAGAACATGAGTTGTTTGGATCATTCCTGCATGCCCATTTGTCTATATCAGGGTAACGCAAACTCGGCACACCAGCCCTGATAAACTACAAATTTACTGCAAGGCTGACAGCCAAAGGAATGACTCCAGAGGCAGAGGCGTGATGTGATTTGTAGTTTCACCACAGCTGGAGTTGCCTACCCCTGGTCTATATCCTACTCTGGAATCCAGTTAGGGTTGACCATGGTAAATGGTTTAATAAATCAATGACGAACAAAGTCTAAAAACCAGAGTTAGACTTAACGGTAACTCTGTTTCTGGGAGTCGTCCAGGACAGCACTAGAGAGATAGAGCTCCTCCTCCGAAGGCAGGAAACACAAGGATTAAGTCTTTAAAAGGGCGCCTCCCCTTCCTCTCCTCAGTCTTTAACCGAGAACTCCGGAACGGTTTCTGAAAGAAACAAACACACTCGTCCAAAGTTATAACAGCATATAGGGAGGGAATCCCTGCTGTCCTGGACGACTCCCAGAAACAGAGTTACCGGTAAGTCTAACTCTGGTTTTCTCTAGTCGTCTGTCCAGGACAGCACTAGAGAGGATCAACGAGAACTTACCAGATTAGGGGGGGGGGACTACCGATTGGAGGACCTTTCTCCCATACGCTTGCTCTTGCGCTGAGATGAGGTCCAACCTGTAGTGCTTCAT
>BLSH010511794.1:229820-240971 GCA_018402905.1 Glandirana rugosa | reverse complement strand
TTTATCCTATTGTATTTCACCGCCAAAACCCGACAATTTTTTTTGCAGTTTTGCTGTTTTTTACCAGCAAATAGTCTATGTCACACGTACCTCGGAATATCATCACTAATAGACGACAAAAACATGATAAAAACAAAAACAAAACAAAAAATTGAAGTAGTAATGTCCGTTATGTTTTTCGTACGACGACGATGACTTAAGGAATACGACCGGTACGTCTATATCTAATAACCTACTCTTATAGGGATACTTATAAACATGCACTTAAGAAACATGTACGTAACTTACCTGTTTACGACAAACTTTTAAAGTGAACGAAAATACAATGTTGCATGACTGAGTAATTGTCATTCAAAATGTGAGAGCACTGAAAGCTGAAAATTGGTCTGGTTAGGAAGGGGGTTTAAGTGCCCAGTTGTCAAGTGGTTAAAATTGAATGTTAAAAGCAAGTGAAATTTTCAAACAGCATTTGTCCATTCAATGCATGTACAAAGAATTCACGTACAAATATTCATAGGGATATTCTCATCCAATAATCTATATCTGCATGGCCAGCATAAGGAATTCAGTAGCAGCAGCATGCTTTTTGTATTGCCTGTAATGATGAAGTTAAAAAACAAAACAAAAACAAAAATAGTACAAAAACAGCAGATAATCACTACTATAAGGCTCCATGCACACTGTATCTGATAAACGACCATTTTTTGTCGTTTTGACGTTTTTTTTAACAGCCCAAAACCGCCACTTTATGTTATCCTATTTGTCCATGCACACATGGACGTTAATTGTCCTTTATCAGCAGTGGCATTTTTGGGCTGTTATCTGAACGCCCTGAATTGGCATTCAAAAGTCGTTCTTTTGACCACAAAAAACGCCGGACGCCGATAAACGCTGCTAAACACTCATAAACGCCGCTAAACGGCTGTTTATCGGCGTCCGGCGGTTTTTGCAGTCAATGGAAGCTAATGAAGGAAAAAAAAACGCCCAAAAATGCAGACGCCGATAAATGCTGCTTACAAAACGCTGCAAAAGAACGTTTTGTAAGCAGCGTCTCCTGCCCGACGCCGAGAGAGCCCAGATAGTGTCCAGTGTGCATGGAGCCTAAGGGGTTAAAGTGGTTGTAAACCTTCATTTTTTTTTTTTTTTAATAAAAATAAACTATGCAGTTCTCTTAATACTGAGCGTTTATCGTAGTTATACCTTTTATTGCGAGTTCATTATACCCCGGTGAAATTGTTTAAAATGGGGCTTTAGTCAGAACCAGTTTGTCCAAAATGTAGCAGAGGTCATGGGGATCTAATCCACATGCTGTGGAGATGTCCCAAGTTACATAGATACTGGATGTTTGTTCTTGCAACAGTCAATAGAGTATGCCAAACAGACATCCCTTCTGACCCCAGGTGCTGTCTGCTGGGAGTTTTTGATGATATTATACTAGATGCCTTTACTAAGGAAGCTGTTTCCAGAGCCACGCTTCAGGCATGCAAAATTATTCTCCTCCGCTGGAAAAGCACTTCCCCTCCATTCCTTAAAGTGGATGTAAACTTGATTCATGAAATTTGAGCTGGGCACATCTATCTGCAGAGTTTTCTTTTCTCTCTCCAGAGCCCTGTGTCTCATAGCTCTGTCCTGCACCATTCCTCTGTTATCAGCCTGACAAGTTTCCGTCACATTATGATAAGAGCAGTCAGAGTTGTGTTGGGGAGGTTGCTATAAATAGATTAGCAGAGCTCTAGACAATACGACGGAGAGTGCTGAAAATCTCTACCTATGAGGAGAGAGGTGTGTACCTTTCCTCCAATCAGCTTTCTTGGCAGTGTGGCCAGGCTTCACTGTAGTTCTAAGCAGGAAGAGAAAAAATGCTAACACAATCTCCACTTTCTAAATTATATTTATAGCTGAAGACAGAAGATATGCATGTAAAACTTATATAGGGAGGTTTGTTTAATCTGTTTGTATCATATGAGCCTGTTCACTTCACTGGGTATATGTGAGGGTTTACATCCACTTTAAGGAATGGCTAGACCATATGGGTGCTACTTTAAGATATGAAAAAAATATTTACCAGCACCGTGGATGCCCCACTAAATTTGAGAGGGTTTGGGGAGGTTGGCTTGATCCAAGTAGACCTGATTATAGATAGATTATTGCTGTTGGTTACTCAATGCTGGTTATTACAATCTAACTTTGGAGTGTGCAATTATAATGCTCTATTGCCGCTATCATTTCTGTTTTCAGCCACTCGGTGGGGCTGTATGTTCTCTTTACTAAGCTCTATGCAGTTGGAAGCTGTAATTGTGTATTTGTGGTTGTTTTTTTTTGTACATTACAACCTCACATTCTATTGTGGGTGTTTATGGAACATGTATGCATGAACGTGTTCAAATAAAACTTTATTCGAATTTAAAAAAAAAACAAAAAACATGCAAATGAATACTTAGCTGCTCTGTGCTATAGTTTTGCACAGAGCAGCCCTGATCCTCTTCTTCTGGAAACCCCCGCCAGCTCTCCAGGCCCTTCCTCTTCATTAAGCATGAGCTTGGGCATGTTTGGAACCGAACGTGCCCGAGCCCGCCAGGAAGTGAACCCTGTGCTGCGCTAATAACAGGCAGTGAGACATTTCCCCGATGCGTGGCTGGCGGTTCCGAACATGCCAGAGCCCATGCTTACTTCTTCATCGGGCGCCCCCATGTAAAGCCGCCTTTTCGCTCCCGAGTCCCGCTGCTGCATCCATTGACACAGACAGCAGGACTCGGCCCTGCCCCCTGCTCCTGTGTCACTGGATTTGACTCACAGAAGTGAGAGCCAATGGCTCCGGGTGCTATAAATCTGTCCAATGAGGTGAGAGACAGCGGTTGGAGCCGCTGAGCTCTTGCACATCGCTGGATTGGATCGGGCTCAGGTAAGAAAAAGGGGCAGGGGGGCAGGACCTGCAGCAGAAGGTTTTTTCATGTTTTTTTTTAATACACAGAGTAAAGCGTCGCCGATGGGGATTTTTAAGTACCTCCTGCCGCCCTCCGGTGCTTCTACCCGCTCGCCCGTGTGATCAGCGAGCCGGAGAAGGAATCGATCGGCGCTGCTTGCTGCCGATAGAAAATCAAGCGGGCCGGATGGTCCCCCGAAGTCTCTATGACCATTCAGAGGCTGGGCGCGATGTTATGACGTCATGCCCGGTCTCCGCACTTGAAAAAAATGCCGCCACCTTGGCTGGGAAGCCACGGCGCTCAAACCACACATGTGAGGTATTGCCGCAAATGTTAGAGCGAGAGCAATAATTCTAGCACTAGACCTCCTCTATAAATCTAAACAGGTAACCTGTAAAAATTTTAAAGCGTCGCCTATGGGTATTTTTAAGTACCGAAGTTTGGAGCCATTACATGAGTGTGCGCAATTTTAAAGCGTGACATGTTAGATATCTATTTACTCGGCGTAACATCATCTTTCACATTATGCAAAAAAAAGTGGGCTAACTTTACTGTTTTTTTTTTAATACATGAAACGGTTTTTGCTTTTTTTTTTTTCAAAAACGCGTTTGAAAAATCGCTGCACAAATACCGTGCGAGATAAAAAGTTGCAATCACCACCATTTTATTCCCTGGGGTCTCTGCTAAAAAAAAAAAAAAATAATGTTTGGGGGAGTAATTTTCTAGCAAAAAATGATGATTTTTACATGTGGAAGCGAAGTGTCAGAATTGGCCTTGTAGGCAAGTAGTTAAACTAATATCCACAGTTTTCACAATTAATGGTATCCAATGAAAGCAGACTTCAGAGTTGCACAAAGATAGTTGAATCTGAAATAATTTTATCAACAAATTCCTAGCCAGTGGAACACATGTAGTTCAAACTTACTGCCTTCTTGGTCCTCTGCTGGATGTTTCCTCTTCTTTGTGAAGCCATCTCCCTGTTTTGCCTTCTTGGATGCAAATTGTTTCACACCAGCTTTGCCTCCCTTTTGGGCAGCCATTTTCTTGCCCTTTTCAAATTTATTTATTTTGGTATTTCCCCTTGCACTCTGTCCAGTATCTTTGCTGTGATTTTTTGGGGAGCCAAATGCTAAAGGATGACAAAAGGAAGCATTTTAGTCTACATAAATTATAATACAACACAGTCTTTAAAAATGATCAACAAATAATCTCTGGCATTTTACCAATTTAGGGCAAAGTGATGGAATCCCCTTCATTGAGCTTCCCTGCCACTTCAGAGTGATCATCTGTAAGAACTCCATGACGGATGGGTATCAGTGTTTACACAGGGTTGATGACATTGTCCTCATCAGGTGACACTAGGCCCAAGCACTGCATCCTGCTAGGAGACCACATGCTCCCCCATAGCCTGAAGTTAAAACTGATCTCCAGCTTAAGTTTCAGTTTAAATAGAAGTTTCAGGCCAAGCTAGCCCAAACAATTTGCCTCACTAACATTTGTGGCTACTGGATGTGCTGTACAAGCTGTACGTAGCTGAGGCTGCCTGTCTGCAATATTTCCTTGTGTGTGCATGTGCAGCTAAGTGTACAATCCGGGTATCTGCAGAGTGCACTGATGAATGAACTCTTGTGCACATGTGCAGTAATATTGCAAACAGACAGGTAAGAAACTTTTATTACAAAAATAGTATGTATCCTGTGCAATAAAAAAAACTTTTAGCTTGCAATTTTAAAAGTTGCAACCGTTTCGCAATAAATAAATAAGGGTGGCTGTAGTAGAAGAGAGGAAGCATATATTACTCAAAATGTAAAGTAAAATGACCCCTGACCTTGTAACGAATTAGGATTGGGCTGGAATGATAACCTAGGAAATGCTCCTGACATTTTTAGCATGCCCTACCTTCTGCCTACCTTTTTTTCTCTCTTTATTCCCCCACCCCCCAATTATTGACAGTTACCATTGGTAAGAAAGCTGCATACCTCTTTCTTTTTCCTCTCAATTCTGTTTCTATCTGACCTGATATTTCACCCAGTCATGTTTAATACAGACACTTACCTGTCCAGGGATCCCACAATGTCAATCAGCTTTGGGTGCAGGCGCCAACATTTTAAGTAAGGTTTCCTACTGCGCAAGCGCGAGTCACGCTGTGCTTTCTGAAGGGTCCCGCCACCTTCTGGGACCCGTGTGTGTCCCAGAAAGCAGTGGGGGGGGGGGGGGGGGGGGGAGGGGACAGAAATGTCATAGATCACTCCACTGCCAAGTGTGGCAGTGGAGGGTAGGGGGTGCTGATATAAAATGTTTGCATTACAATAAGTGAGAATCTGATTAAAAGTTGAGTTTGTATGTGTAAACAGAAAAGTAATAGTCCTACACCCTACCTTTAATTTAGGTAATGAAAATCTGCTGATGAGTAAAATGCCTGGTATACACGATGAGATTATCGGACAAATGATTGTCCGTCATTTTTTTTTTTTGCATGCTCGTCTCCATATCCAAAATGAAGAGTTTACTAAAATGACGAAAATTCTCGTACGACAGAATAAAAATTCAGAAGTGATTTAATGTCTTGTAGTGTATTTGTATTGTATTTTCAAACGACAACTGTACTGATTAAACTAAACAAAATATTTTCGTGCTTGTCCCGTCAGATAATATTGTATAAATTGTTGTGATCGACTCTCAAAAGCGGTGTACTAATGATCAGATTATCGTATGATCGCTTCAAAAGCAGTTTTTTTCCACATTTTCTGATCGTGTGTATGGGCCATTAGCTGTTACTAGCACTGAACTGAGCCTGGTCCACACTATGTCTACCGTGATAAAATATGCTATCAGCACCAGTTTTTTTCCCCGGATTCCACAATTATATTGCTATATAGGATAAGTGTAAATAATCGTCCCTAATAAATAGGGATGCACTGATACTAGGCATTTTCGCGAGTATTGGTACTTGCGAAACTTCCCTGATACCGGAAGTGCCGTCAGCTGGGGATGGGACCCTCCTCCTCCCCTCCGGCAGCGGGGTCCGGAGCAATAGACATCCCTCCAGCACTGAGCACAGCAAGTGGTAAGATTATGCCCTGATCTAGGGAAGTACTGGGTAGTACTCCCCCGCCCCTGACGTTTGACGGTAGTCTCCTATCCCGCATGGCACATAATTAGCACAGCACTAAGAGCTCCTCCCCATCCCATTTCCTTACAGCTACCATGTGCACAGTGTATAGCTAGCTAATGACACAAAGTTGCCATTCCTAACATGGAATGTCACAGGTCTGAACTGCAACCAGTAGCTAGCTATACACTGTGCACATTGTAGCTGTAAGGGAATCTGATTTCAGCTTGTGCTTGCCGTGTTGGGAGCAGGAGCTCTGCCTGTGTTCAGGCTGTGTACAATGCAGGGATAGGAGACAGAACTCTGCCTAATGCACTGCCAGTAGTGACCCCTGCACTGTGCTCTCTTAGCCCCCTTACTGTGCCTTCCTAACTCCCTGTACTGTGCCCTCCTAACCCCCTGTACCGTGCCCTCCTAACCCCCTGTACTGTGTCCTCCTAACCCCCTGTACTGTGTCCTCCTAACTCCCTGTACTGTGCCCTCCTAACCCCCTGTACTGTGCCCTCCTAACCCCCCTGTACTGTGCCCTCCTAACTCCCTGTACTGTGCCCTCCCTGTGTTGTGTCCTCCTGCCCACCATGTGTTGTCTCCTTCTTTCCCCCGTGTCTCCCAATGACGCTCCCATCCCCATCCTCTTCCCCCAGCGATCACAGACTTTTCTAACTCAAAACTCCCACCCCACAATCCCTATTTCACTCCACTCTCAACTACCCTTCCCCTTACTTACCCCTCTACTGCCCCCCTCCCACCCTGTTTTCACCCCAGCCTATCTAACAACCCCCTCCCAAGCTTCCCCCTACTTACGCTATAGGTATCAGTAATTGGTATCAGCGAGTACTTGCAAAAAAGTATCGGTACCTGTACTCGGTGGTAAAAAAGTGGCATTGGTGCATCCCTACTAATAAGTATATGTAACTGATATATTTCATCGCAAGCTCACTGGGACAGAAAGAGATGCAGACATGTTTTATCCAACCTGTGACATAGCTATTTACCAAGCATTCCAGAATTTGCTTCTGAGTTATAGACTCTAAAGTCCACCACATTTACCCCAAAACAGTCTAAGGCCAGCCATACACAGAGTGAATTTCTTTCCTGCAACCACGGGTTGCTAGATTCCCTCCTGCTAAACTATTGCTATAGCAGCCGCTAGCAATAATCGTAGGTAAAAACCGGCATGCTGGTTGTACCAAAGTCGATTAATTCGGTACATTCAGCCTGCCCATACACAGTTCAAATCTCGGCCAGTTCAGAAATTTTGATCAGCCTTTGATTTGATCAGCCTTTAAAGAGACCCTTTCACAAGTACCAAAAACACTGCCACAAGTAAAGTACATTTATAAAACTCACCAGTACTGCCTCCCTCACAGACGATCTTTGTTCTTTTGTCGACGCTGGTAGAATCTTCACCCTCCAATACTTCCTAGGTGTCTGATACCGGAGTTTCTCTGCTATGCACTGTAACAGTTCCATCCCTGGCTGCCATGTCACTAGTGTGTCTCTTTGGAGCTACAGGGACAGTCTGGTGATGTAGTGACCAGGGAGGTAGTTACAGTGAACAGTAGAGATATGCAGGTATGCAACATCCCCTGAAGTGTCCGATGCTGAAGATTCTACTGGCACTTCTGCAAGATAGGAAGATCGGCTGCAGGGGAATAGAATGCTATAATAAATATTCAAATTCAACAAGAAATTTAATAAAGCTAGTTACCTTTTTTCTTAAAAGTAGTACTCTTGGGAGATGTATTCTGAGGTGTTCTTTTGGATTTAAATTGCCTTTTACTTGCTTCCATGATAATGACTGTAGAAAAATAACACAAACAAGGAAAATGAAGACATTTTTATTGTCAAACCCACAGATCAGATTTAAAATAATTTGCAGAATACATTGCTTATAGGGAATAAAACAGATTACACCTTGGCCATAAATTATTGTTTTTTTTTTTTTTTTCGATTAGCCTCCAAGCTAATGAAAAAATATGAATGGATTCCCCCATCCACAGAATCAAAGTGGATGAGGTAGTCCTACCCACTGAGACATTGTATCAGCATGGACTCTTTGGAGTGGGAATAGCCATACATGGATAAAAATTTGGCTGGTCCCTGCTGAACATCGATCCATCTATAACCAGCTTTAGTTCACCTTTTCACAAAAAAAATGAAAATAAGTTAAAGTGATTGTAAAGTCTTGTTTTTTTTTTTCTATAAAAATAACAAACATGTTATACTAACCTGCTCTGTGTAGTGGTTTAGCACAGGGCAGCCCAGGATCCTCCTCTTCTCGGGTCCCTCTCTCCTGCGAGTGCCCCCACAGCAAGCAGCTTGCTATGGGCTGAGCTGTAGCTCTGTGTGTGCGTTTAAGCACGGAGCCCCGGTTCGGCCCGCCCCTTCTTCTCTGATTGGTTAACTAACTTTGCTTGACAGCAGCGGGAGCCAATGGGTCCGCTGCTGTGTCTCAGCCAATCAGGAGGGAGAGTCAGGGATGGCCAAGGCACTCGTGGACATCACTGCATACAGATGATGCTCAGGTAAGTATTAGGGGTGCTAATGCGGATGCTGCACACAGAAGGCTTTTTATCTTAATGCATAGAATGCATTAATATTAAAAAACCTTCTGCCTTTACAATCACTTTAACTCCAAATATCCTGGCCACCTTTCTAGAACTCGCTGCACATAATGGCCGTAATGCCCCATATTGTGGTCTATACACAGCACCAGGATATGTCCATTATGCTGCTTACAATGGCAAGCACTCATTGGTCTGCATGATCATGTGATTGTGCTGCCCAGTGAGAAGCGCATCTGAGGCTTTTTCTTCCAGTAAGATGTCTCAGAAGAAGAGCGATTCTAATTAGTCAACATGGTCACGTGGTTGTGCTAACCAGTGGGTGCTCGCCACTGCAAGCATTATGATGAATACTCATCCTGACACTGCCACATGCAGCAGGGTCTGGAGGGGTGGCCAGGATATGTGCAGTTAGTTCACCATTTCATTTCAGGGCTGTGCACCCACACAGATGTCACATTGGAAGCAGAGGCTCTGTCTGTACAGCTCCTACAATGTAGCTGACAGCTATGGTACTACCAGCATGGGGATGCAAACAACACCTGTTCATCCCTGTGCTGGTAAACAGGGCCTATGCATTAAAATCTGTGAATGATTCCTACATCTATGGATTCTTGCACACAGAGGTGCCCAGCTGCTGTGTGTCCCTCTCTGCATGTTAGTGTGCCCAGGAGCCACAGGAGCATGCTGCAGCTGAATGGGCTGTACCCTGCACCGAGTGCCCTGTACATTCAGGGACTAATTACTGGAATGCAAACACAAGAATGCTGGGAGGCACTCACCTGCTCTGTGCAATGGTTTTGCACAGAGTAGCCCCAATCCTCTGGGGTCCCATGTCGGCGCTCCTGGCTCCTCCTGCCTTCTGAGTGTCCCCATAGCAAGCAGCTTACTATAGGAGCACTTGTGTGGGATCGATCCTAAGCCACACTGCCTATTGACACACATAGTGTGGCTCGAACCGACCCCCTGCTCCCTCCTCATTGGATTTGATTGACAGCAACAGAGGCCAATGGCTCCTGCTGCTCTCAAAGAGTCCAGTGAGGAGGGGAAGAGAGCAGACACACTGCTCTCGGACACAGTCCTGGATTGAGATTGGGCTCAAGTAAGTACTTAGGGTGGCAGAGGAGGAAACTGCACCTAAAAGATTTTTTACCTTAAGGTGTTTGTTAATCCAAAAAAATGTTAAATCCTGTTCCCTTAACGCATATTATACAGCACAGCGCTTGTGCTGTGTAATTTGGCCCCCTGTATCTATCTGATCTATCAGGGCTGCAGAGATCTGACACCGGAGTCAGCATATGTGCCTCTGTCATCCGCAGCCTGCTCTCCTGTGTCTCTGTCCTCTTCCCCCCTCCCCTCTCTGAGTGTCAGCTCCCCAATCTCCCCTCCTGCTCTAAAAACAGTTTTTATTTTCTACAGTTCCCTCTGATATATAACAGTAAGCTCTGCAGTGCATGTCATTTATAAAAATAAGCTGTATAACAGCTTACTTCAGAGCGCCATTCGGCACTCAGATGATTGCCTGTCTGTCTCCTCCTCTCCTCGTCTCAGCTGACGTCAGTGGAGGTTTCCCAGCACCTCCCCAAGAGCTATTGTATTGGGAGAGGAGACAGACGGGCAGTCAGCTGAGCGCCCAACGGCGCTCTGAAGTAAACGATTATACAGCTTATTTTTTATAAATGACATGTACTGCGGAGCTTACTGTTCTATATCAGAGAGAACTATAGAAAAACATTTTTTTCTTTAAACGCTTTAACCACTTCAGCCCTGGAAGGATTTACCCCCTTCCTGACCAGAGCACTTTTTGTGATCACTTTAACCGAGAATTGCACAGGGGTGTGAAGCTGTACCCAAACAAAATTGACGTCCTTTTTTCCCCACAAATAAAGCTTTCTTTTGGTGGTAGTTGATCACCTCTGGGGTTTTTATTTTTTGCGCTATAAAAAAACTTTTTGCTATAATAAATATTTAAAAACAATATATAGAAAAACAAATTTATTCATCAGTTTAGGCCGATATGTATTCTTCTACATATATTTGGTAAATAAAATCGCAGTAAGCGATTGCTATTGGGACTGCGATATTGCGGCGATCAGATCGGACACTTTTTTGGGACCACTGACACTTATACAGCGATCAGAGCTAAAAATAGCCACTGATTACTGTATAAATGTCATTGCCAGGGAAGGGGTTAACACTAGGGGGGGGGGGGGGATCAAGGGGTTATATGTGTTCCCTCAGAGTGTCCTAACTGTGTAGGGGCTGGGCTGGCAGGGGCATGACAGATCTCACTGTTTCGGGCTACAGGGAACAGTAGATTACTGTCATGTCTCCTGACAAAACAGGAAACCGCCGTGTTTACATTGGCGGTTGCCTGTTCTGCCTCTGTATTAGGCTATTGCGGGTTGCCGGCGGACATCGAGTCCGCCCAACCCGAAGGCACACTCACGCAGCATGCGTGGACCGCTGTTTATATACGGCGATTCACGCAGGGCTGCCACGGTGCAGCAGTAATTGTACACGACACAGTCAGGAAGTGGTAGTAAAA
>BLSH010511794.1:213186-224160 GCA_018402905.1 Glandirana rugosa | reverse complement strand
TAACATTCTCCACAACGATATCCTTTAGTACACCTTCACAGTTTCCTTCAATCCACAAACGGACAACGATGACAATCCTCTCTATTCCCCGCGTAACATTCTTAACAGTTTTTTCGATCGCTTCTCACGTTACAACTACACCAACACGTGGAACCGTGTTTACTAAACAGGGTCTTACTACACGTAAGACACGTCTTCCTAAAAGTCTTAAACCCGGTCCTAGAAGTTGTCAATCCCACATGACAATGTAAAAGTCTCCAGAATGGACACGTATTACCTGTTGTGCTCTTTCAGCCCCTTATCTCTCCTAACAGTAGCAACAGGCAAACACCTAACTTCCTTTGACACTTCCACATGATTTCCTATAGCAACACCTCTTACAATTGAATCACCAACAAGAAGATTACTTTTCCTTTTAGGAGCCTTATCCACAACTCTTGCCTGGTGAGCAGCCACAGATAAAACAATTACTTTTGGAATTGCATTTG
Source organism: Glandirana rugosa (assembly GCA_018402905.1). Lineage (NCBI taxonomy): Eukaryota > Metazoa > Chordata > Amphibia > Anura > Ranidae > Glandirana > Glandirana rugosa. The sequence continues at coordinate 223,672 of BLSH010511794.1, read as the reverse complement.
TTTCTCAAGCTCCTCCATGTGCAGAGAAGGGTTGCCAATCTCACAAGCAGCTATGTTTGCAGCCTTTGTATCTGCTTCTAGCTCAGAAAGAACACTATAGGGGTTATTCAGTGTCAAACCAAAAGCTACATGTTTATGGTCCACAGGCCTTACTCTTCCAGACCCAACAGTTGTCCACACTGCCCTTCTGCTGCGCAGTCTTTGAGGAAGAGGTGGATTATTGCAGGGCAGCTCAACACAACAAACTGGCTTAGACAACCTCCTGATCTCAGACTGCAGAGCACAAACCAAGGAATTTAGACAGGCAATGTCATCACGTAGACTAGAAACCTGCATACAAATGACTCTATTGAAAACAGTACAGTTGCATTCTGATCCGTAAGGCCCCTTTCAGATGGAGCGGAATCCATCCAAAAGGATCCCCTGCTCAGCAGGGTAGCTCTCTGCTGATCCCCGCTGAGCAGGCAGATGGCAGGTCTGTGTCCGCTCCGCTGTGCAGAGTGGACACAGAACGCTCTCCTCTATGGGGCGGTCGGATGGAAATGTTTCCATTCTATTGTCATCTCATCCGCCGGGAAAAACTTTATGTACATGTGGCTCCAACCAGCAATCCCACAATTTCAAGTATACAGAAGTGTAGCGTTAATGTCTATTATACCCCTTTCGCACTGAGGCAGTTTTAAGACGTTTTAGCGCTAAAAATAGCGCCTGTAAACTGCCTCCCATGCCACCCTAGGGTGAAAGCCCAAGTGCTTTAACACTGGGGCAGTGCACTTGCGGGACGAGAAAAAAAGTCCTGCAAGCAGCATCTTTGGGTGGTGCGGGAGCGATGTATACACCGCTCCTAAACCGCCCCTGCCCATTGAAAGCATCGGAAGCGCCGCAACACAGGCACTTTTAACCCCTTCTTGGGTGTTAAAAGTGCCCCGCTAGTGGCCAAAAAGCGCAGCTTAAACAGCGGTAAAGCACTAACGGACCCGCTGCCCCAGTGTGAAATGGCTCTTCCCCATGATTGAATTGTAGGGGGTAGTACCTGCATCCAAGTGCATGCTATCAACTTTCTTGCACTGAAAACTCTTTCCTGCATGAATATCTGCAAATATTTAAATGTGTTTTTTTTTAAACAGCCATGTGAATGTAGCCTAGAGTAATGCTGTAAATGCTGCTTGTGTGTATAATGTATACATGGGAGCAACATTTACATGCAAGTAGCATTACAGCTTAAAATGACCTCTGTTGGCCCTTACCACTGTTCAGCTGGATACCAGGACACAGGCAGGTTATCTGCTTATCCAACGTGGACCAATGTAAACATGTACAGTATATGCCACACCTGTGAAAACACTGTGGAAGCAGGGAATCACTGTTGTGATCACAACTACCACAGTGATTACCGCTGTCTTCTGTGTCCTATGAATTCATGTTTAATTGTTGTTCATTGCAACCCCCACCCCCTTCCGCATAAAATTCAAAATACTAATCACAACATACAATGCCATCCACAACATCACCCCCAGCTGCATCACCAACCTCATCTGCAGATATCGCCCAAATCACCCCCTCCGTTCCTCCCAGGACCTCCTGCCAGTGTTGCCAACCGTCCGTAAATTTACGGACAGCCAGTAAAAACAGGGCAGTTGTTTGGGTGTCCGTAAAAGTCCGTAGTAGCCGAAAAGTGCCAGTAAAAACGGTGGCCATTCGCACCGGTCAGAGCTGTGCATGTGCAATTACGGAAATTCCTTAGCGGTGAGTGAGAAAATTTGATCCTGACCCTGAGACGAGTTGAACGACCACTCCCTCCTACTGCCAGCTAGTGCCTCTGCCCAGCCCATCCACCCTCAAATGAGGTTACTGCATTTTCCCGCCACACCACCGCCAGCCAGCACCTGACCAGAGCAGACGCTCTGGATGGATGGATCCTCCTGATTCCTGCCTGCCTCCCTGCTCTGGCTGACCCTGCAGCCCTCCTGGTGACAGTGGTGAGTGCAGTACCCTTCCTCTTCAAGCCAGCTAAAAGGAGTCGGGACAGTGAGTGTGTGACTGTTTGACTCCCACACTGTCTCTGCTCACTCTGACAGACAACTGCGAGCCAGGCTGCAGGAGTCTCTCTCTCTTAGTGTGAGCGTGCGCTGTATGAGTGCAGTGTGCACTGTATGAGTGCAGTGTGCACTGGATAAGTGTCAGGAGGTAATGGAAGCATGGTGTAATGGAAACAGGAGGTGATGGGGATGGTGGGATGGAGATGGAGGGATGGTTACAGGAAGTGATGGGGCGGGGATTGTGTGATGGAGACAAGAGGTGATGGAGGGATGGAGACGGAAGGGGGGGGGAGGGTGTGATGGAGATGATGGGTGATGGAGGGATGGAGACTGGAGGGATAAAATCAGGAGGTGATGGAGACAGGAAGTCTTTAGAAGTTGGGACATAAATTCCGGTGATCCTAGTGGCTACCAGGGATTTCACCTCACTTGCTGTGGTGGTTATGGATCAGAAATTAAGGGGAAATCTCTATGATTTGACATAGGTGACAAAACGGATGGACTAAATAATCTGCTCTTATTATATTGAAAATAACAGAAATATGTTTTTTTACCTTGCTATCTACCTTAAATCACATTGTTATTTGCACCGTGTACTTGCTTGTAGCCTAAATACTGAAATTTTCACTGAAAACTGTAATTTTGTAACCTTTGTAAAATGCCAGTAAAAACTTGGCTGTGCCAGTAAATTTTGGGTGTCGTGTCAGTAAATTTCAATCTGGTAGGTTGGCAACACTGCCTCCTGCTCTCTAGCTCCCTTGTTACCTCCTCCCATGCTCACCTTCAGGACTTCTCCAGAGACTCACCCATCCTCTGGAACTCCCTGCCCCAGTAGGTCCGGTCAGCCCCTACCCTGTCCATTTATTTAGGGAAGCCTACCCCACCTCCACCTAAGAACTGTATCTGAATCACCTTCATCAGATTATGGCTATTACCTTTTATACCACCTCCCCCTTCCTTTAGATTGTAAGCTCCATGAGCAGGGCCCTCCTGTTCCTTCTGTATTGAACTGTATTGTAATTGTACTGTCCCCCCTCTACATTGTAAAGCGCTGCGTAAACTGTTGGCACTATATAAATCCTGTATAATAATAATAATTGCAGGGAAACCCTCTGCAAGTTAGTACTTTCATTTTGCTGGACTAAACTGATTAAGGGCCAGTGTCGATAGGCTTTAGACTATGTTTGAGAACTTAATTTTGACATCAGTTTGAGAGGCCTCTGAGATCATTCAGAATTTGACAGGTGTATTTGACCTGCAGTTGACCTCCATTTTACCTGATTCTGGCTGCATTTGTATTGTTATGCTGGCCATACACTATACAAAAAATCATTCAAACTCAATTTTGAATAACAGACATTCGATCGCGAGAGCAAACGATAGTGCCATCATGTAATGACCAAATTTCGATTGATAAATTGTTCAATGGGCATAAATGAACCAGTTTTTCATCCGTTTTGTCACATATGTGCAGTGCAAACAGTTTAAATTTTAACGAGCGAGAAACACATTAACCTTTCAATTTATTGTTCGTTCGGCAGAATTTTCCATCCTATTCCTTTTTTTGGCATTGAAATGTTAAAATCGATTTTCTATGTGTGCTTATTAATGACGAAAAACAAATGAATGGTCCAGATGACAGATTTTCTAACAATGTTATGGCTAGTTTATTGCCAGCATTATACACATGGAAGCAGTTCTAACGCAAACAAAAGCCCGTTGATACAGGCCTTTAAGCTGTCAGCTCACCCAGAAGAGATTACATTATTAGGCACATTTATTTTTGTACCTTTTTTAATTTTTTTTTTATTTGCTCATTTGGTAAATAGATTTGTATTTTTATTACCTCTATTCATTAGTGTATACATACTTTTTTTTGCAACCTTTAGCCAGAAATTTTTAATGATATTTCTCTTTACTTGATTTAGTATATATTCTCTAATAGAAAATGGAATATTAACTCAGGATAATTTTTGCATTTATTATTAGGGTCTCTCAATTATAAATGTAAAAGCTCTTAAAGTGTAAATAGAATAATCTCAATAATCAATAATGTTTGAAAAATTGAAATTGAAACTTGAAAAACGAACTTGAAAAATTCACAGGAAAACAGGTCCAGGGCATGCTTTAAAAATGGAATATCTCTGGAAATCAGCTGTACAAATAAATAGTGGGTAATGTATTGTTGCTCAAATATTAGTTTACATTTTTACATGCTGTTTTTAGCTATATTCACCACAAGATGGCAGCATTTCTACTTTTTCTAGTTGACAGTTGGGTAATCGCATTTTGCCTTTTGATTAACAAATAGACAATGTTTACTTGGAGTATTTGGATTTAAAGATTTGAAGTGTGAAAGTGTCTCAGATTTTCAACTCTGACCCACGGTGCTGTATTTAGTTCTTTAATAATATATTTTTTAATGTAAGATTAATTGCTTAACAGCCAATTACTTGAATCAAAGGGCTCTGTGTATCTGGACAGACAAAAGACTGGTGCAAGACACTAGCTTGCTACTGTCTAGACTGGCATTGCCATTTGCGTTTGGTCTGTGCTCTAAGACTTCGTTCACATATACAAGTGTTTTGTAATTCCGGATCTGAACACAGCTGCATTGTTTTCAATGGAGCCGTTCACACAGGTGCGTAAATGTGCACTGTACTCAGATCTGTAACACAGAATCCAAAAATCTGAATGTAAGAACATGTGCTTATGCGTATAAAAGCATGCATGGGCATTTGTAATTGTGTAAATTAAGTCTAAACTAAGGAAAAAGTAAATTGTCATTTTGTAAGCATACACTTTTTTACACGTCTTTATGCGATGCAACGCATCTATACACAGGTATTTCATTAAATAGGAACTTCTCTCCTTGAAAATATATGTGTAATAACACACTGTAATTTTACGGCAATGTGAATGAAGCCTAATGCTAGAGCTAATGTCAGAGAGAGTCAAGTCCCATTCTAGGATCATGACCCACTCTGCAAGTTCTCAGCTAGTAAGGTTGATACAAAATAGGCCTAAGTAGGGTTGCCACATCATCCCTTTAATCCAGGACACATATGAATTACACAGGTTCTGAGGCTAATTTAATGCAGATAAGGCACCGAGTGAGTTTAATTACCACCTTAATCACCCTCAGAACCTGTATAATTAATATGTGTCCTGGATTAAAGGGATGATGTGGCAACCCTAGGCCTAAGCAGAGCAGCAGTGAGGGAATGAAAGGAGAGAGACCATCCAGTCTCATGTCTTTATTGTCTTGGAAGGGAACAGCAGCCCCTTCTGGGAACACAGCTGCCTCATTAGGATGAGACTCGATTCATTGCCAGTGGTATGGTCCACCTTTCAACAAAGTGCCCAGCAAAGTGAGAGCGGACAAAAAAAAAGTTTAGGGGGAAGGAAGATCAAATCTGGGTGTGCCCAGTCATTGTAAAGGAATTCATCAAACAAAGAGCGCCAAAGGAAGGTTTTGAGCAACACAACTGGCAGATGGAACCACAGAGTCCTCCACATGGAAGGTGTCCCAGATCATATGGATGAGACAGGCAATAGTTCACTTCTGATATGTTGCTAAATCAACAACCATCGGGCTATCAGCTAATGACCTTTCCTTGACTGAGGTTTTTGTATAAAATCCTCCATGGCAGAGGAGAAGGTCTCACTATCAGATAGCTGATATGATAACATATGAGCAGGTCAGCAGGAGGTGGGGTAGAGCACACAGGAAGTGGCTTCTTATAGGGGCACACAGAGAAGAGGAGAAGTCTAGAGCACTGGCGGGGACCCCAGAGGAGGAGGTTTGGGGCCGCTCTGTGCGGTTTCATTGCACAGAGCAGGTAATTATAACAAGTTTGTTATTTAAAAAACAAGCCTGAGCCTTTACAGCCACTTGAAACATTACCAGATATAGGGGAGCTAGACCTCACACTAGCCACTCCCGGGGTATTCACAAAGCGCAGAGTAGGTGGTGGACCAAGGCCCTCACTGCAGGCAGAGGAATGGAGTTCCAAAAAAATGCTGTCTCCAGTTCAAGGGAGGCGTAGTGGTGTTGGGTTCCAGAGAACTGAGAGATTTTTCTTCTGCTGAGCAAGCAAGAGAAAGAGGGATGGGAAAATGCATGTTCAAATGTGCCCCTCTTTCTTAAGAACGTCCTGATAGAGTGGTCTGCCAAGTCTGGATATAGGAGCCCATCTACTCTGCTTTTCTAGTAAAATAAACAAGAATGAATCATGAGACAGTGAATCCTCAGACTGGTGCTGGCCTGTCACAGAGCAGAATATTGTGCTCACAAGGAGAGAGTCAAGCTTGCCTTTGCACCGGAATTATAAGAATTGAAAAACTCTGCTCTTGGTGGCCTGACTAGAGAGACAGAATCAAACTCAGGCCTACATCTACCAGCAACTGGGGCAGTAACCACTTGTTTGTACTATGAATTATATTGGCCAGGCAACGCGCTGACACCTTTGCAGCCATAGTGCTATAGGTTGGGTGTTCAGTGTGCCCCTGTGCCTTTAAGGAGGGGTGGGCTCCTTCCAGGTTTATTTGCCCTACACCTGTACATCTAAAGCATGTGCTTCCATTGTGGAGACTCACAGAAATGAGAGTTTAGGTCTACAGAAAATGGGGTGCCTTGCCGGGGCTCTGTGGCTTACGCATGTATGTGTGCAACTAAAACCCTGTTTTTAACGCGTACTGTTGGAGGGGTCAATTCGGTTGGTCGCAGGCTGGTCGGTAAGTTGAGCTTGGAAATGTCTTTGTTTTTTTTTTTTTTATATGCATTGCCTTTCCAATGCTCCTTGCTGCAGTGACCATATAGAGGTGGGGGCAGTAACCACTTGTTTGACCTACAAGCAACTGTTGACTGAAGAAAAATCTTAGGCTGCATTCACACAGGGGCGAACCGACTTCAGCGCAACCTTGCTGGGCGATTCAGCGCGACTTCAGGCAACTTACAATGTGACGTCATGCCAGGCGACTTTGCCTGTGGACAATCAGAGCAGGGAGGGAGGGGGTTACCCTGGATAAATTATTTTTTCACTGTAAAGTCGCTTCCATTTAGATAGGGGATCCGACTTGGAGGTGGCTTTTATTCAATTCTATGGGCAAAAGTCAGATAGACGTCACCTAGAAGCCGCGCAGAAACCTTTTCTGAAGTCGCCCCGAATTTAGTAGTGTACATTAAGATGGCTCCCATTCATTTCAATGGGATTTCAAATGTCAAGCGTGCAAGTCGCCACTGTGTGAATGGGCACTTAGTGAAGTCCAAGAAACAGCAGTGCTGAATACTGAAGTTCAACCTCCTTAAAGACACTAATGGAAAATGAAAAAAGCCCTAGAGATTGCCCTTGAAGTTGTTTGTGTCCATTCCTCACTAATCTTCATCTGTTAACTTCAACTACGAATATTTTTATATTGTGCGTTTGTTTTTTTAATAACTATTATAGTCTTAGGGGCATATTCATAAAGTAGTGAATGCGCCATTCACCAAACTTTTAGGTGCATTTTGCTAGTGCATGTTTGTTTTATTTTTTAATTATAGTAATTCATTGTATATAATAGTGATCTCCCGTGCTCCAAATAACAAAAAAATTACAACCAATGCTGCTGCTTACAACCATAGATATCAAAACCTGTGCCATAAACAAAAAAAGAGCGACAATTTTGAAAAAAAAAACACAATTTCTTACATTTTTCTATGATAAATATCCAAAAAAAAAAAAAAAATGAATTTCTTCCTCAGTTTAGGCCAATATGTATTCCTCTACATATTTTGGTAAAAAAAAATAAATCGCAATAAGCCTATATTGATTGGTTTGCGCAAAATATATAGCGTCTACAAACTATGGATATAGATTTATGGCGTTTTTATTATTATTTTTTGTTTTTACTAGTAATGGCAGCGATCTGCGATTTTTAGTGTGACTATTGCAGCGGACAGATCTGACACTTTTGACACTTTTTTGGGACCATTGACATTTATACAGCGATCATTGCTATAAATAGCCCCTGATTACTATGCAGTTTTCACTGGCAGGGAAGGGGTTAACACTAGGGGGTGATCAAAGGGTTAACTGGGTTCCCTGGGATGTGTCAAACAGCAGCTGGTTGGCAATCGGTTAAACAATGAAAAAAAATGGGATATTCCCAGTCATGTCCTAATAAACCACTTGCCGACCGCCGATCGGCATCTGACGGCGGCAAAGTGGCTCGTTCCCGCAAAACGCCGTCATACGGCGGCGGCTGCGGGAACGAGTTTAGTGAGCGCGCGCGCGCCGCCGGAGGCGCGCCCGCGCGCTCACTGTGTTTTTTGGGTGAGGGCCAGGGAGCGGGTGCGACGGCTTCGATTGCCGCCGGCTACCCGCGATGGCCCCCCCGGAGCGAAGGAGCGGAGGTCCGTGTATGTAAACACGGACCTCCGCTCTGTGTGAGGGGGAAGGGCTGTGATCACAGCCTTCCTGTACGTGAAGGCTGTGACCACTTCCCTTCCCCAGATAGTGCAGCCCCCAAACAGTTAGAACACGCCCAGGGAACATAGTTAACCCTTAGAGCGCCCCCTGCAGGTTAACCCCTTCACTGCCAATGGCATTTACACAGTAATCAGTGCAATTTTATAGCACTGATCGCTGTATAAATGCCAATGGTCCCAAAAAAGTGTCTAAATGGTCCGACATGTCCGCTGAAATATCGCAGTACCGCTAAAAATCGCAGATTGCCGCCATTATTAGTAAAAAATAAAAAAAAAATAAAAATCCCAAAAATGAATTCTCATCATCCGTAAACGCGACCACGTTTGCGCAAACCAATCAATAAACGCCGATTGCGATTTTTTTTATCGCAAATATGAGGAAGAATATAAATAGGCCAAAAACGGTGAAAAAAATGTTTTTTTATATTTTTTTTTTGGATTTGTATTTTAGGAAAAAGTACGAAATTTGGGTTTTTTTGCAAAATTGTTGCTCTTCTTTTGTTTATAGCGGCGATCAGAAATGACGCAGAGGTGATCAAATACCCCCAAAAGAAAGCTCTATTTGTGGGAAAAAAAGGACGCAAATTTCGTTTGGGTACAATGTCGCACGACCGCGCAATTGTCAGTTAAAGCGACGCAGCGCCGAATCGCAAAAAGGGCTCCGGTCCTAAAGCTGGAAATCCTTCTGGGGCTGAAGTGGTTAAGGAGAAACACTGTAAGGTATCCACCACCGTATGTGTGGCATCAAACCAGCTCCCATCAGGTGGAAACTCACCAAATTTATTTGCCTGTCACTCTCATGGTTAGGCTAGTAAGCCATAAGAATCAGTTGTTCAAAGATTCCTTAATAAGCCAGTCCACTTCTCCACAGTCCCTTGTAGAAAAGACGCATATCCATGGGTACATAAAAAAGAAATGCTCCACTAATGTAATATTGTAAAGCTCAATCTTTAATCTAAAAACAATACCCAGTCCACTCACATGTAAAACATCTTTTATCAAACATTGTATAGCTCATAACATAATCAAGCAATCCCCTTCAGTCTCACCACCCCCATGCTGGCTAACGACCATCCAGGGAAACACCAATCGCTCTCACAATGTTAATGCAATGATTTTGATTGCTGTCCAGTCTCGTTCCTTCCAACTCAGTCACAGGAGGTCATACGGTGGTGGATACCTTACAGTGTTTTTTCTTAATTAGGACATCACATTTTTTTTATTGTTTAACCACAACAGTACCTGGCACGAATACCCCCTTCCTGTCCAGGCCATTTTTCAGCTTTCAGCGCTATCACACTTTGAATGACAATTACTCAGTCATGCAACACGGTACCCATATGAAATTTGCGTCCTTTTTTTCACACAAATAGAGCTTTCTTTTGGTGGTATTTAATCACTAGGAGGGGGTTTATTTTTTGTGCTATAAATAAAAAAAGATTTACATTTTTTTGTAAAAATGCCTTTTTCTTTGTTTCGGTCATAAAATTTTGCAAATTAGTTTTTTTTCTTTGTAAATTTTGGCCAAAATTTATACTGCTACCTATCTTTGGTAAAAATAACCCAAATTAGTGTATATTATTTGGTCCTTGTGAAAGTTATAGAGTCTACAAGCTATTGTGCCAATCATTGAAAATTGATCAGATCTGATCACACCTGATATACTGACAGCCTATCTCATTTCTAGAGACCCTAACAAGCCAGGAAAGTAAAATTACCCCCCAAATGACCCCTTTTTGGAAAGTAGACATTCCAAGGTATTTAGTAAGAGGCATGGTGAATTTTTTGAAGCTGTAATTTTTTCCCACAATTCTTTGCAAAATGAAGATTTTTTTTTCTTTTTTTTTTTTTTTCACAAAATGGTCATTGTAACAGGTTATTTCTCACACACAACATATGCATACCCCAAATTACACCCCAAAACAAATTATTCTGCTCCTCCTGAGTATGGCGATATGATTAAACCCAATAAAAA